>PVJS01062155.1:0-10808 GCA_004027185.1 Glis glis | reverse complement strand
TTTTAAATAAAGCCATCAACTATCCAGTTGTGGCGCAGATGACTGTGCCTGTCTTAGGTTGTTTTCTCCAAGGAATAAGCCTTACCCGTCATTGGAGCATAGATATGATTCTATTTATGTCCTGTCTTAGGTTGGCTTATCTTGAGAAAATCTTACCCTTCATTGACTACCAGCCACTGCTCAGGGGGCAGTACGAGGCTTAATTCCATGTACTTCAGCCCTGATCTTCCAAGGTGTGCTGAGAAGATATTTTACCAAGGTAGGAAGTAAACATAATCCCAGAAGAAGGAGAATTCCAAGACCCGAGATACCTTCCAGTAGAGAGGAAAAATAGTGACCAAGAGGGTAAGGTAGCCCTTAACCTATTTAGAATATCTGCCGCTGTTTTTACTGTATTAAGCTTAAGCAGTTTAGTATTTTTAACAGGGATCATGACAACAGAAGGTTGTTGAAGAATCATTACAAGTGTCATTAAGCATCACAGATATACAATTAGTAAAGGTACAATTTTTATAGCTAACATTAAACATATTTGTTTGTATAGTCAATATCTACTACTAATAATACAAAAGGTAAATTAACACCGGCAGAAACATTGCCTTTTAACTTGTTTCCCGATTCAGCAACTTTTCTCAAAGCTGCACCCAGCTTCCACAAATAAGTTTGTTAAACTCCAGTTGCAATTTGCCAAAGTCCACTTAATATGACATTGTGGCACTAGTGTCCCTTAAGTTAGACCAGTCCAAAATATACTTGTCACTTCCGGTCATTTTAACAGCTAGATGGAGCGATGGTGGCATTCTCTTCATTCAGCGCCCATACTTCCTTCTTCTGCATTCCCGATATGGTTGTTACCATCAGAGATTGGTGCAGTAGAGCAGGCAGCATCCATTTCCAGGTCCACATGGCAGACACACCGCTTCGGAATCCAGACTGGCTTTTCTAGTCCTGGAGGGAAAACACAAACAGCCCCTCCAACCCTGGCTAATAGGGGGGGTAGGAGGCTGCCATTTACCTGTAATTAAATCTTTCCATTTAATCCATCCCAACAATTGAGAGGGTCCATTCCAGTGTCTTTCCATTGCTGACAAATTATTCTTATCAACAGTCAAAAAATTCAGAACATATAGTATCATTGATAATTGGGAATTGGGGAAGGCAGCATACTCCCCCCTTTTTATTCTATAAAAGTACTGTTTTAGGGTGGCATTTAGTCACAGCAAAACAGGTGTAAACCATGCTTTTTAAATAACAAGGATTTTTTAAATGGTATTAAACATCAGATATAATGCATTGTATAGAAGAGATCACCCATTGGTTACACCTTGTATGTATACAAAATTCACATTTTTAGGGTTACAGGCTTTTATGAAACATTTAGATAAACTTTTGCTTATTCATTTTTGTTAGGTATGGCGTTAGCTGGGACAGACTGGAATTTTACTTGTAGATTTTTGCTTATTTAGATTCTCTCCCTTGTGTAAAAGGGGCAGAGAAACAATACAGAATCATTAAACTGAAACATGAAAAGGGCAGTCAACAAATTTCCTGCACTAGCTTTTGTTCAAACGTTTATGAAGTAGATAGGATGTTACTTTGTAATAGGATTTTTTAACTTGCAACATTTTTACCGGCAGTAAAACACAGATCTTTAAACTTTGAGTTTGTTAAAATGTAGCGACCAGAGGTCTGACCAAGAGATTATTTTGACAGGAAATTGCCTTAAATAAATGTGAAAAGAAAAAAAAATCTTCGCTTTTACCAAGAACAGATCAATGTTTTCAGAAAATTTAATTAAATGAAAGCATTAGAACCAACTTTACCACGTAATAGCCTTTTTTATCTAACAGCCAAATTACATTTTTGTAAAAATTTCAATTCAGTAATTTCTGTTTAGTTAATGTCCAAAAGAAGGCAATTTTAATCTGCTTTTACCCATATGAAGAACATATTCTATACACTTGAATATATTGTTTTTTGTTGATGTTAAAAAGCCAAAAATACTTTATATTTAACAATTAACATTTAGCATCTTAACTTACACAATTTAGATATTTTAAGGATAGACATTTACGAAAGCTTATATTATTTATATTTACTCAGTTTACCAGTTTTAATTGCTGTTTTAGATTACCTGAGAAAACCTAGATGCTAAACAAGCATAGTTAATATTTTAAGCCCTTTTTCTTTCTGTAGAGGAAAAAAACTAAGTAAAAATGGTCATTATATTTTAAACATCAAACAAAATAGACAGATACAATCTTGATTGAAAAAGAAACATGTTAATAATTTTTAATAACATTTTTTACTCCTTTTTTATTAACAAATTTGAATTAACTTATTTTTTAAGAATGTAGGTCATGTGAACTAAAAAGGTATCTGGATCCATTTTAGTTGTTGTTATTATTATTTAATTTTTGAGTACTCATTTATTTGAAAGCCAATTTTTGGTACCATAGACAGACAATACATTTGCACATACAGACATACATCTAGACAGACAACAAATATCTTATAGCTTTAATTTGTTAGGCATCTATTTCTTATTGACAGGAAACTAAGCATTGTGCCTGACTATAGATATCTATTTTGTACCAGTGAGCAATAGACTACAAGATGGACACAAATATGAAAGTTTATACAGCAGGGGATATCTGAGGCAAAGTCCACCAGTCAAAGCTGACACTAAATGAAATTATTTAGGTGGCCACTTGTCGCTTTGAGGAGGACTGTACATCAGATATTACCACTGCTTAATTTTTACGGAAGGAAAACTCTAGATATTTACATTTGTAGAGGGGGTCTGTCCTTCCTCCCCTGTCTCTTCTTTAGTCTAGTCCGTCTTAATTGTCTTTGGAGGGCCGCAATCCCAACAACTAATCGCCGTTCCTCTTCGGAGTCTGAGGTCTCAGAGTCCAAATAGGTGTCATTCTCCAAATCAGACAAAGAGGGATAAGGGCAGTTTGTGGAGGGGCGCTGTTCTTTAGGTCATGCTCCCAAATCTTTAGCCTCCCCCCCTCATCCCTCTTGAGCATCCCCCCTTTTGGGCCTCCATCCGAAAGGTGTCTCGGCCCACTCTGTCCACTACAGTCATCTCCACTTTCGACCCCAGAACAAAGAGAATTTTTGGTTTCAGATTCTTGAAGTTTAAATGAAACCTTCTTGGTTGCCTGAACTACCTGGCGGAGGCGATCTTCATCTGTTAAGAGGGCGTCCTTGACTAGCCTCCATAGGGAGAAAGTAGAAATTGGAAGTACGTTAGGACCCTCCTGTTTTAAGAGATTCTGTAAATCGCGGTGGACCTCCTCCCAGTCGGGGATGTTGAGGTCCCCGCCCATAATAAACCAAGGGCTTGCCTTCTCTATGGACTTTAAAAAATCTTTAAGGGTTTTATTTTTAATAGTAGTTCCCCGTTCCTCCAATAGCCTTTTTAATTGAAATTTTAAATTAACTCTTCCCTGTGAATTTCCCATATTTCAAGTCTTACTTATAACTTTTCTTTTGTAATTTACCCCAATATGTTCTGGCCGGCACAAGGGACGACCCCGTGATTCCTTCGTCGCCTACTGCGAACCTTAGCTTCGTCACAAAACCGTGAACCTTAGCTTCATCACAAAACCGTGAACCTTAGCTTCGTCACAAAACCGTGAACCTTAGCTTCGTCACAAAACCGTGAACCTTATAGCGCTATCCCTCCGCCGCTTACCTTGCGGACCTTACCCTTTCTTTGTTCCTTAGTTCGATATCCCGGGTTTCGGCACCACTTGTCGCAACCCAAAGCCCCGTCCAGCAGGGCCCCGAGAAGAACCACACGAACTCTCTTTAAGGTGCTGCTACGTCTCTCTTTAATCTGCAATGCTCCGAACTATGTACAAAACGAAACTCCTCTCCCGACTTGATTTTGCCCAGTCCTTACATACCTTCTTGGAACAACAGAAATAGATACAAAGTCTTTTCACCATACAGATACAATGTTAACATTTGTCTGGGCAAACAGAGTGTTCCCAGACAACCTCCTTCCCCCTTCCAGGGTCAAGTCTCTCCTCTGAGAACATTTAGCTGTTGTGAAAAACACAGCACACTTATCAGCAGGTCTCAACCTGCACCTTTGTTTGAGCTTGTACCTCTCAAGGCTATATTTACAACTCTAAACCAAGGAAATAGCTCCCGACAGTTGCCCCTGCTTGTTTTCGATCTCTGTTTGAATGGTATATCTTTTTCCATCCTTTTACCTTTAGCGTATGAGTATCTTTGGCTAGAAGGTGAGTTTCTTGTAGACAGCATATAGTTGGGTTATGCTTTTTGATCCACATTGCCAGTCTGTGCCTTTTAATTGGGGAGTTGAGTCCTTTGACATTCAATGTTATTATTGAGATATGATTTTTGTTTCCTATCATTTTGAGTTTTATTTTCTATTGGCTGTAGTGACAAATCTCCTTGTTTAGTTGCCTACCTGCTAGAGTTTACCTCTCCTGTGGTTCTGAAAATTGCTTGTTTTTCCTTCTTTGTGGTTTATTTCTTTTAGGATTTTCTCTAGTGTTGGCTTGGTCCTCATGAATTCTTTAAATGTTTGTTTATCATGGAACATTTTCATTTCTCCATCAATTTTAAATGATTGCTTTGCTGGATATTTCAATCTTGGTTGGAAGTTGTTTTCTTCCAGGGTCTGGAGTATTTCGTACCAATCCCTCCTGACTTGGATTGAGAAGTCTGGGGTGATTTTCATTGTTTTGCCTCTGTATGTCACCCATTCTTTTGTTCTTGCTGCTTTTAGGATTCTTTCTTTGGCCTCTATGTTAGTCATTTTAATTATTACATGGCGAGGGGAGGTCCTACTTTGGTCCTGTCTTAACGGTGTTCTATATGTCTCCTGTATGTGTATATCCAAATCTTTCTCTATGTTTGGAAAATTCTCTGAAATTATTTCTTTGAAGAGGTTTCTTATACACTTGGTCTGTGTTTCTAAACCTTCTTCAAGGCCTTTTATCCTTAGATTAGGACTTCTTGCATTATCCTGTATTTCTTGAATGGCCAGGGTGTGTTGTTGTAATATCTTCTGTATATCATTGACTGTGTTGTCAGTTTTGAATGAGCTGTCTTCCAGGAGTGATACCCTATTTTCCATGTGGTCGAGCCTACTAGAGTTGGTTTCTATTGCAGTCTTTAATTCCTTTATTGACTCCTTCATTTTGTTCAGAGTTTCTTTCTGATTCTTCCTTACATCCTCAACTTCTTCCTTCATCTCCTCTACGCTTTCTTTGAGGCCTTTCATCATTCTGAAGATCAAACTTCAGAATTCTCTGTCTTGCATTTCCTGCAGGTCAGAGTCAGTGATCTCACTTGTTGATGCATTGTGGGTGTTTCTTGTTTCCTCACTGTTCTTCATTCTTGTATTTTTGCTGTTTTCCATTTTATGTTTCTGTTGCCTCCGCATCATCTTCCTTTCTGTGTATGAGACCTCTTGATGGTTCCTGTAGTCCCAATTGGGTCAGTATGCTACAGGCTTTGGATCCCTCTTGTCCAGTTGGCTGGGGTGTGGAATTGTGTGTGGAGGGGTACACAGGCTGCAGAGCTCAGGTGTTGGCACATGAGGAGCACTTCGAGGCGTAGTGTTGGATGTGGTCACTGAGACACGGGTGACATTGTCAGAAGGTGCCTTGTTTCCAAGGTGCAGGTGCTGGGGGTCGCCCGGGCTTCTAGGGATGCACACGTGCTCCGGGTCTCGTGCAATGTTGCTGGAGGGGGCTCAGGCTCTGATGCACTGCACTGAGGATTTCGAACAGGCCTGTGGGAGGTGTGGGCTCCAGGTATTGAGTAGTGGCGCCTAGAGTTACACAGGCTCTGAGGAGCAGCATAGAGGATCACACATGGGTCCCAGGGGGGAGCATGTGCTCCTAGATCTCAGGTGGCAGAGCCGGGGCATGCCCTGATTCAGAGAAAGCCTGGAGAGTCACGCAGGTCTTGGGTGGCAGCACCAGAGGGTATCCGGGCTCTGAAGTGTGGCACAGAGGCTCCCGCGCGGTGGAGAGAGGTTCAGGCTCTGGGTCTCAGGTGGCTGTGCTGGAGTCTGAGGCAGGGTATGGAAGGCCACCCGGGATGCACAGAAGTTTGCCGGGGTCAGAGGCCGAGAGTGGAGGGCTGCCTGGGTTGCACAGTGTGGCACTGGGTTCTGAGGCGTGGTGCGGAGGGCCGCCTGAGTCACGCAGGAGGATGCTGGGGTCTGAGGCTGGGTGCGGAGAGTTGTCCTGGTCATGCTGGAGGGTGTGGGAGTCCGAGGTGGGGCATGGGGGTCTGAGGCTGGGCGCGGAGGGCTGCCCAGGTCACCCTAGAGGACACTGGGAGCTGGAGCTGGGCATAAGGGCCACTGGGGTGACATGGGAGGACGCCAGGGACCAGGGCCAGGTGCAAGGGCCGCCGAGGTGAGGCAGGAGGATCCCAGGATCTGGGGCCAGGTGCAGGGACCGCTGCACCATGCGGGGGACACTGGAGACCGGGGCTGTGCATAGGGGCTGTTGGGCCACGTGGGAGGACGCCACGGTCTGGGGCCGGACGCAGTGGCCACCGGGATGACGCGGTAGGATGCCGAGGTCTGGTGTGGGTGCAGGGGCCGCTGGAGTGATGCGAGAGTATGCCGAGGTCTGGTACCTGACACAGAGGCCACCAAGGTGACACTGAGGCCCGAGGTGGGCGCAGAGGCCACTGAGGTGATGCCGAGACCTGGGGTGGCCACAGAGGCCACCGGGGTGATGCGGGGGGATGCCGAGGCCCGGGGCAGGCGCAGAGGCCGCCAGGATGACGCCAAGGCCCCTATTGCCACTTTTCTTATTTTGCTTTGCCACCTTCACTAGATTGTGAGTTAACAAAATGAACACATATACACATATATGGCATGTGTATTATATGATATAAAATACACTAACTATATTATGGCATAAGCATCTAATTATTCCATACTTTAATATATTATTATTAATATGTTAAATACTAAATAGTGTGTTAACCTTATACAAAATAATTATAGAATTCTTGAGAATAAGTGGTCATAATGACATTTTTGTGTTTTTTTCTACAAGGTTGACAATTATATGGATCAAGCTATTATGATCCCTTACAGAGTCAATGCCATATCACTTCAAAATCTTAATTGTCCCAATTAAAATGGCAATAAAGTCACAACTAATAATATTATGAAGCCTTGAAGCCTTTTTCTGTCCATAACTATGAGCTGACTCTTAGAGATATTATTGCCAATACCTATATACAGCATCTAAATTATCCTATGTAACTTTTGCTGAAATATTCACATGTGCATCCCCAATATGCTTGCCTATTCTGGATAATATGGAAAAATTACTTTTGGAAAGCTATTATGATTTATGGCAACATTGTTTATTTTGGTATCCAGTATATTTCATTTAGTCACTATTCTAAACATTACTAGTTTCCCTTGCTCTATAAAATACAATGTTGTTTCTCTATTTTTGTATATAAAATCAGAAATTTAGTCTACCAATCTTTTTTTAATGAAAAGTTTTTAATTTTATTGATGCATTGTAATCATACATCATGAAGTTCAGAGTGATACATGCACACAGTCTACCAATCTTGATACCAAAATATTTGAATATAAGAGAGCTATAAGAATGAGATAAAGCAAAATTATAGACTAAATGTTGGGCCAAACACAAGGTAGTTTAGATAGCACTGTTTAGTTTTCATATCATAGTTTTCAATGTTAAATATCACTTTGCAAATTAAATATAAAGTAAAAAGATAGTCACTCTATACATGTCAATATGCAGTTATTCTAACATTAATATATTTTGCATAAGGAAAGTAAAGAACAAAATATTAAGAAATATATCTGGAATCATATGAATAGATAAGACAGAAACACATCTAAAATCTGTCTTTCACCACATGTAGTCAAGCACACTGTCCACCCTGCCTTGAAAACCCAGTCTGACCCAAACCAAACTCACATATATCAACTTAAGGATATTTTAAGATTCAAAATAAAATATTCCCAGGGGGATAAATATTCAATGCCATAAAAGGTTAGAAAATAAAAACTGGTAACCTCCTAATTTACTCCCACTTTAGCCCAGTAATGTGGCAGTAATCACTTTGAATATTTGTTTTATTAGTTTTTAGAGGATGTTATCTCAAACTAAATGACATCCTTAAGTCATTGTTTATACTTTTTTTTTTTTTGGTTTTTTTGGTACCAGGGATTGAACGCAGAGGCGTTCTACCTCCGCACTATGTCCCCGGCCCTATTTTTTATACTTTATTTTGAAACCGGGTCTCACGAAGTTGCGGAGGGCCTCACTAAGGAGAGAGAGAGAGAGAGAGAGAGAGAGAGACAGGGAGAGAGAGAGACAGGGAGAGAGAGAGAGAGAGAGCTGAGGCTGGCCGTGAACCCGGATCCTCCGGTCTCCGCCTCCCAAAGTACTGGGATTACAAGCGTGCGCCACCACTCCCAGCTTGTTTATACTTTTTAATAACTCACACTACTCTATCTACTGTCTTAGTTTTTCTTCTTCAAAATTGCTTATTTTTAATTTTTTTTAGTCATTTTGGCAACTTTAAAAACATAAAGGTACACATCTATGCATTAATTCATTCAGTGGGGTTTAAAAGCCTTATCACCTGAAAGGAGAAAATTAAACACCATTTCTCCATTACCTCCACAACACAAATTATATGAGTCTCATCATCTATTTATATGGCTATAATTTATAACTACAAATTTTCTATAATATGCTTTAAAAACTGAAAATGAATAGACATAATTTTCTTCTTTAGGATTTTTGCATTTAAAAAAAATAAATGTTTTCCTAGTTCACAGTATCATATAGTTACAAAGAGAATGTTTTAAGCATCAACATCAAATGAACTGTCTTTCTTTATTTTGTTTTTTATAATTATGTCCTTTTTTAACTTACTTCACATTTTAAACACATGTGTATTATATGGCTTTTTATTTGTGAAGTGCTTTGTTGTCACTTTGTCATTTTGTTGTTGAAAAAGTTCATAGAGCTTCACTATAGCATTGAAGATCACCAGATAATATATAACAATATTTATTGAATCAGGCATCTTCATCCCTTTAAACTACTATGTTAGCAAAATTCTAAGATACCCTCGATACTTCTGCCTTCTGATGTACAAAATTTTGGATAATACTATTCCCTTAAATGGGAATGGAGCTTTTCAATACAATGGTATAGCTGTATTATGATTTTATGTATGGGAGAAGATATTTTTGAAGATGAAGGAAAGGTTCTTTGTCAAAGTTAGTCTAAAGGAAACGTATCCTGCATGAGCCATGAAAAATGTCAGAGAGAACTGAATTGAGAGAGAGAGATAAACTCTATTTGTTGTTGTTGCCGTTGGTAGTAATGCCTACTTTTATTGGTGCATTGTAATTTTACATCATAGTAAAGTTCAATGTGATACAAAAATACTTGCACACAGCACTTGGTGTAATTCCCTCCAGACCCTCTTCTTCTTCCCCCCGATACATGTTAGTGAGATTGGTAGTGATAACTTCATTTATGAACATAGCATTATTTGAACTGTTTCCTTCATCAAGCCTTCTTTCCCCTCCCCATCTCCCTCCCCAACCCCATTCATTATTCTACTAATCTACTCATTTATCTTAAGTCCCTTTTCTTTCCTATTTTTTTCTGTAGCTTCCACATATGAGAGAAAATATACAAACCTTGACTTTCTGAGACTGGCTAATCTCACTTAGCATAATATTCTCTAGTTCCATCCATTTTCCTGCAAATGACATAATTTTGTTCAAGATTCTTCATCACAGCCTGGCTAGGTGGTACATGCCTGTAATCCCAGTACTTGGGATGCTGAGACAGAAGAATCTGAGGTTTGAGTTCAGCACATGGTAACTTAGGAAGACACTCAGCAACTTAGCAAGACCTTGTTTCAAAATAAAAATGGCTGGGGGTGTAGGTCAGAGATAGAATGCCCCTGGGTTTAATCCCTAGTACCAAAAATTTTTTAAAAATTCTTAATCACATCTGAAAATACATTATAATACAAGACAGTATTCACAGATTCCAGGAATTAGGACTTGATATTTTCAGAGACATGATTCAGCCTATCACACCTCCTTTCTATGCTATGTTCTACTCACATTTAAGGGATGGTGTTCTAAGTTCCAGCTACATGAGGGTGTGATAGCTACATTAATTATTTGGATATTTTTACATCAAAATTATGTTTTATCCCCAATTTATTTACATATTTAATCATTTACCTATAATAGTACAGACTCACCAATAACTACTTTATATTGTTGCTAATAATTTAACAGGTTTTTATATAATTTGCTGCCCAAATAGTTACATCTTTGGCCACTAGGATTCTTTCAGTGGGATTTTGTGTCTCTGTGACATACTCCCATTTTCAAAGTTTTCTTTAATTAATTTTGTGCATTTCCTTTCTTTCTGGCACTAATAGATGGCTAGTGCTTACCTTATATGTTATTTGCTCTACCCTTAGAGTAACCCATTTCTTCAAGGAGTCTGGTTCCTGTTATTGGATAATGGCATTAGAAACAAAGATCTGGGTGCAAAGTGTGCTCATTGTTAATGGATATTGTGATAGTCAATCTAGGTTGTCAACTTGACCTGATCATGACACACCCAAGATCATGTGACTTTGGGTGTATAACAGCAGATTAAACAGAAAGCCTGTCCTGAATGTAGGCAGCAGGATTCTGATAGGTGCAGGACTTAGATAAAAGAGGGAGAAGCCACGTAGAGTGATGCGCGACTCTT
>PVJS01062154.1:0-10808 GCA_004027185.1 Glis glis | reverse complement strand
CTTTCTTTTTTTTTTTTTTTTGTGGTACTGGGGATTGAACCCAGGGGCATTTTACCTCCAAACTACACCCCAGCCCTATTTTTTATTCTTTATTTTGAAATAGGATCACGCTAAGTTGAGGAGGGTCTCACTAAATAGCTGAGGCTGGCCTCGAACCCGGATCCTCCGGTCTCAGCCTCCCAAGTACTGGGATTACAAGTATACACCACCAGGCCTGGCTTACCCCTTCACTTTCTATAACTGGCTAATGTCACTCAACATAATGTTCCCCTGGTCTATCCATTTTCCTGCAAATGACATAATTTTGTTCTTCTTTATTGCTGAGTAGAATTCCATTGTGTGTATATCCCATAATTTTATAATCCATTCTTACACACATTCAAACTAGGGAACTTCAAAGTAGGAAATTCAGGTAGAGTTTGGGATGGGGATGGGGTGGCGGACTTGGAAAGTCAACTTGTCTTGCAATTTGCGATTTGCTCAGGAATGCACATATAAGCCATTCAAGGCTACCCATTATGCCAGCCAGAATAATCTAGGCTATGCAACTGACTCACAAAGGTATGACCGGAGGAAACTTGAAAATAGTTCATAAGGATAGAAATCTTACTCTGTTCCCAAATGGAAGCAGGAGGTATGCAGCCCATGGGGATATTATCAGCTACTTTGAGACCCCAAGCTGATGAAATTGACTCCACAAATTATAGATCAAAAAAGAGAGAAAGAACATTCCCTGTGATCTTGATGAACCACAGGTTCAAACTCACCTTGACTTCTCCCTAACTCTGGACTTTTCAAATACATGAACCAATAAATTCCACAATTGTTTAAGTCTCTTTGTGTTGTATTTTCTATTACTTGCAACAAAATGCATTCTAAATATTTCTTCTTTCCAGCTGGAGTTGGAGGAAGGGTACCACGTGAAAGAATGTCATGGACAAAAGCAAAAAATAAAAAAAATTATAAAATATTATAAGAAATGTTACTGGAGTTGTACCTTGACTCTGTGGTCATTAGGAATTGGGTGGTAGTTTTAGAGTGGAGGAGAATTACTCTCCGAGCTGTGGCTTAGAGATATAATTCTATTTCCCTAGGTTTCAACTGCTATACTACACCTACACTGTTTTGTCTTTAGTTTTACAGATTAATAGTCACAAGACAAGAATAATAAATACCCCAAGATTTCCACTAGTAGGTAAAAATATGCATCTCTGAAATTAAATGGAAAATAACATTCTCAGGGAAGATTCTGAAAAAAAAATATATATATATATTTGAGAAACAGATGGTATCTCAGAGCCTCAAGTCTGTTGGCTTGTAACACCAAGGCAACAGACTTAATGCCAACAATTAAACTAGTCTTCCCAGTAAAATGGCAAACCCTTCAATCACGTGGCTCCCAAAGACACCACTGGTATGAAGTGTATAGATTCCCCAGAGGAAAATAAGAAGAAAACGTTATAACAGCAATAACCAAAAAGAGAAGACTGCAGTGTAAGGATACCAGGAAAGGCAACTAACATTTCCTGATAAGTGCCACATAATTCACAAGGTGCTCACCATTCATCAGCTTGCTTTGACCCTAAAAAGCAGGGATGCCGACTCCATCCTGCATAAAAGTCTAACATGTCATGTGAAGTTTGAAAGTTTCTAAAACTGAATCGTGAAGGTGCCAGGCAAATACTTCCACCCCCAGAGCCAAGCTCAAATATTACCTCTTTTATCCAGTTTCCAGAACCCTATCCACTCTTTGGTTTGTTCCTTCTTTGAGTTTCAAAAAACACTGATGGACTGGCCCAACCAACTTTACATCTGACCACCTAGGACACTGAGAATTCCTTCCCTTATCATCTCTGTTAGCTAAGACTTTTGTTTATTTGCTCTTTTTTTTTTTTGCGGTACCGGGGATTGAACGCAAGAGCATTCTACCTCTGCGCTATGCCCCCGGCCCTATTTTTTTTAATATACTTTATTTTGAAACCGGGTCTCATGAAGTTGTGGAGGGCCTCACTAAGTAGAGAGAGAGAGAGAGAGAGAGAGAGAGAGAGGGAGAGAGAGAGAGAGAGAGAGCTGAGGCTGGCCTCAAACCCGGATCCTCCGGTCTCCGCCTCCCAAAGTACTGGGATAACAAGCGTGTGCCACCACGCCCGGCTTATTTTAATAGAAACAATTCAAGGTGGGTTAAGAAGAAAAGACAATAATTAGAGGCTGTTCAAATACATCCTGGGATCCCTTGTTGACACATAGTAAGATTGCACTTCTCTGTTTCCTTGAAAGATTATTGTGGTCATGTGAAATTTTTTGCCAATGAAGTCACGAGCAGAAGCAATCTGTGTCACTTCCAAGAGGAAAGTTGAGAGCCAGTACTTAATTTGCCACATTCACTTCCCAGTCAAAGCCAAAGTCAAGATGAAGACTATCTCTAAGTGATGGTGATAAGACAGAGTTCCCTGCTGAGCATGCAGTTGGCCTATAGACTGAGAAAGCCTGTTTGGTATTTGACCATTCTGATTTGGGGAATGCTTTTTATTGCAGCATAAAGTAGCTTGACCTGACTGCTTCAGAAGAATTTGTTATAATGACATAGGAGTGTCCTCTGGAAGTCAACATCAGAAATGAAGCTGAACTTTAGAATATACTACAACCAGGGTCTATAAAGCTGTACAACTATACCTCTCACCTGTGTTCCCCTCTGTGAGTCCACCTCGGTCTCTCTTATCCTCCTTCCAACTCTGACTCTTTGCCTCTATCTTTGTGAATCTCTATTTCTTGTTCTACTTTTCCAGTATACCCCAGTGGGAATCAGATATTTAGCACAAGCACAAGTTGCTCTTCTTTACTCCTCCTCCATCCTCCTCCTCCTTGTCTCTCTTCTCTTCTTTCTCTTCTCTTCCCTACCCCCCTTGTCTCCTACACACACACATTATCATCATGATCACTTGGCTTCTTTCCCAAATTACAAGGGGACTTTGATTAGCTCAACTTTAAAACAGTTGCCAACTCCTAGTTCAATCAAACATGGCCACGTAGGAAAGAAAAGTAAATGACCATTGCTGATGGGGTATTAAAGTGAGCCACTGTTAAGTTGAGCATATAAAAACACTAGCTGCCATTGAGAGAAAGATACCTCTGTGGTATGATGGTTCTAAGAGCCTTGCACCTATTGATTCTTCGTCTTCAGAGCAACTCCATGAGACAGTACTAATATTACAGGCCCCATTTTATAGATGAGAAAAGGAAGACACAAAGAGGTTAACTAATTTGCTCAAGATCACAGCTGATAAGCAGAAGACTAGAGACATGTTCCCAGGCAGTCTCACATGAGCCTCTGCCCTTCAATGCAAAGCTGTGCTGCCTCTTCTAAGTGGCATCTGTGGTGCACACCTGGCTTCTCCAAGCTGACTCTGGGTTTCAGTAGAGTATAAATCCCTATCCATATCCACCATACCTATGAGAGTGTTAATGTACTGAGCACAGTGCTAGATACATCCACACTAAATGATTTTTGTCACTTAATGGTAGGAATGTGCTCAGATGTTGAATGAGTTTATCTAAGGTTTTGTAATTAGTAAATGACAAGGTCATAACACAGACCCAGATCCTCTGATTCCAAATCCAGCACTTTTTCAGTTCTACTGCACCAGGGTATTTGTTTCTATGTCAAGAATCACAAGTAATCTATCTCCCCTCCCTTCAGATGACACTATGACACCTTCACAATGACTGGGGCGGTGTAATGAAGTCCCTTCCTGCAGCTGCACTGGAGAGACTGAGAAGTCGCCCCCCCAGGCCTGCCTCCCAGCCCCACTTCCCTAGCACCAGGCTTCTGTATATCTGCACAACAGGCCAAAGAAGAGAAAGTCCTGAGCTCTGGAATCCAGAGCTGGCAGGGACCTGAGACCTCACCAGGCTGGGGTTTCCGGGCTGGGCTCCAACCCAGCAGGAAGCTGAGAGGGAGTGAAGAACTCAGAAGCAGGCCAACTGGTCAGAAAGGACATGCAAACATGGGTCACATGTGCAAAATGCAGCCAGTACTGCTCAAAAGGCGGGGGTGGGGTTCTTTTTGGGTCATGTGTACCTGGGTAACTGTACATCTGACTTCTAGACCAGAGTTCCTAATATTCTATCAGGCTGTGTCTTACTGGCTCAGGCACTGTGATGGCAGAGCCTTAAAGAGCAATGATTATTACTATTGCTGAGGACTGGTGGAACTGAGAGGGAGCAAGGACTGACCTCACCCACATCCCTTCTCTACAGGGAATAATGATAATAACAATGACAGTGATGTTGATAAAGCCAACTGTGGGCCATTTGCTATGGGCAGTCACCAGTCCACTCATATGCTGATCTAATCCATCCGTACAGAGGAGGAGACAAAAGGTAAATGATTTGTCCAAGGTCACAGACCAAATGAAGCCAAGAACTGGGATTTGAATTCACATTTGCCTGATTCACAGAGCTTTCCCCTACATGGTGGTGACATAACAGTTGGACAGATGATCCACAGCAAGCCAGGAAATGGCCTTGAAATTGACCAAATGGGCTCATTACTCCCAAGATGAGGAGGAAAGGGAAGGAAATATGGGAGTCAGGAAAATAATGAGAATGAAGAAGACAAAGACAGCGATAGATAGGAAGAGAAAAATACCAGGAGCGACAAGGATGCTGGGAGAACAAAGCTTGCATTGACAATCTTTGTAATTTCAGCAGATCTAGAGGAAGAAAGGTAGAGAAGGATGGCAGGCTCAGTAATTGTCCTTCTGACCTTAGCTCCCAAAGATCAATGAGTGCGCCAGCAGTCTAATTGGCTAAATACCCCTGCTATTCCTCAAAGCCAACTGCCCCTCCAGAAGGAGAGAGGGAAGGAGATGATCAGCAGCCTCCACAGGATGGGGGCCAAGTCCCTTGTGCTGTTTCTGTGCTTGGGAATCCATGCCACCTCCCAGTGCCAGGGCCCACCTCCGTTCTCAGAGGGCAGGCTGCAGGGAGTTGGCAGTTATTGATCCTGAAGTTCTGAGACAAGCAGTACTGGCCTCTAAGTGCTGCTGTGCTTGATTCTGAAAGTCTAACACGGCTCCACTTTTTCTCTTTAATGACTCACTGTCTTCTACACTGTTCTCTGAGATCAGCAATTTACAACACTCCACAGACATGCCCACAGCCCCGGGGAAAGAAAGGAGGATCAGAGAAGGTGAGCAGAGCCCAGGAGACAAGCGACACCCCTCTACCATCTGTCTTCCAGCATGGGATGCCTCATCTCGGGGTTCAGGCTTTCCCTGCACCTCATCTTCCACCCTCAGACTTTAGGAAGATCTAGTGGGAAGAAATCTTCCATCTACTTTACATCTTAGCTCCTTGGAGATCTACTATCTTTTTGTTCTGGGGGTGTCGGTTGGAGAACTCCTTGATTAACCAGCTCAGTGACCTTGAAGAAGTTCCTTATATCACTATACCTCAGTTTCCATATCTATAAAATGGGAATCTTTGACACATGCACCTCACAGAGTCAATGTGAAGATCAAGTAGGTTAATAGATATGTGAAGTGGTTAGAACAAAACCCACACTTGGTAAATGCTCAATGCAAGTTTTCAAGAGAAAAAGTTGAAGCATTTCTCTCCCATGTTCTTTCCCTTGAGCTGAAAGTCCCAAAATGGAAGCTCACTGAAACCTCTACTCAGACAGAATAGAGGGGAAGGACCATTAGAGATGGATAGGAAAGAAAAGGAAGGGAAATAATATTTGCTAAGGATTAACAATATGCCAGACATGTGCTTGAGGCTTTCACGTGTGTTACTATTTTAATATTAATAAATATAATGATAGGCACATTATTATAGTGAGCACAGTGCTGGAGTGCTTCAGGCTAAGTCCCATGAGAAGGCATTGAAGGCAGGAGCTCACTTGGTCCTACGATGACCTGAACAAACAGTTTCTGTTCATTACCACCCTGTGCAGGCGGAGTTGGGCTCAGGGACACTGAGAGACCTGCCTTTGGCAGCAGGATTTAAAGTGAGTCTTTGACTTCACGACAGCACCACTAAAGGCAGGAGATTGTTATGGGCCAAGGCCTTCTGCAGAAGAGGGTCATGAGAATAACTCACAGGTACACAAAGGGAGAGCAAGGCAGCTCCTTTGGGCAGTTTCTTTACTTTCATCAGCAGAAGAGACGAGCAAGTAGGATGCTTAACCTCGTCAAGGTCCATGGAATGAGACAGAGACTCAGAGAAGGCAGTGGCTTGAGCAAAGTCACAAAGTAAGCATGGGTTAGACAGCCTTCTGTGGTGTCTCCAGAGGACCCTCTTGGTCTTACGACCCCAGCATCATCACAGGGCTCCCCTCAGACAACACCTCCTCAAAGACCCTTCCCTGGCTCCCCTCACAGACACAGGCCCTCTGCCACACTCTCTCCACTTACTGTACCATATTTTCCTTATAGTGCTGGCTATATCACTCACCACTGTATCACTCACTGATCTATTTTATTATTTACTTATCCCATCACCAGGTAAGGCTCATGAGAGCAGAGATGTTTGTTTTGTTCACTGCTATATTCCCAGCACCTAAAACAGTACATGAGCAGCCCTCAGCATTGTTGCAAGCAGGATGAACGACTAAGTTAACTAATCATTGACTGTTCACACCCTATTTTAATTAGCTCCTTGCTTTTCAAGTCTCTCCTCATGTAAAACCTCAGTGAGGTCAGGGGTTGAGTTACAGCATCTTGTATGATTCTGGCATATAGCAGATGCTCACTATATTGTTCTAAAATGAACAAATGAATGAATGCATGAGGTAGAACTAAATTTTTTTTCTTTTTTTTTGCGGTACCGGGGATTGAACGCAGGGGCGTTCTACCTCCGCGCTACACCCCCGGCCCTATTTTTTATACTTTATTTTGAAACCGGGTCTCACGAAGTTGCAGAGGGCCTCACTAAGTAGAGAGAGAGAGAGAGAGAGAGAGAGAGAGAGCGCTGAGGCTGGCCGCGAACCCGCATCCTCCGGTCTCCACCTCCCAAAGTACTGGGATTACAAGCGTACGCCACCACGCCCGGCCTAAATTTTTAACTCTAACCCTGATCTTTGTTTCCCTTCCCCAGGTACTGGACGGTTCTCAGGAGAAGATGCGGTTAGATATAGCTGTGTGTGAGTGGGGCTTTGCCGATGGGAAGAGGAGATGTGCATTGGGCAGGTATGGGGGAAATGTAAGGTTATCTGTTAAGGTGTAGCCGACCCCTGACCACTGCCCACTTCATTAAGTCAGAAGAGACTCTAGATACATCTCCAATGACTATGACATCCTGGAACTGAAGGACTTTGGGGCACAGGTGTTTCTCTTGTCTTTTCAATAAAACTTTATGACTCAATCAAGATTCGAAGAGTTGGCTTTTTTGTTTTTTTAAAATGCACAATGGGTCTGTGACTTTAAAGCATGTGAAAGCTCTTCCTCATATCTTGACAGCACATTTTGCAAGGGAGGAAAAATAAGCCCAGCCAGGTAAGCACCGGGAATAACAGATGTGTATCTACAAGATTATGCTCAAGGGACAGAAAATAAAGGTTTTGCTGGATGCAGATGTCCTCAAAGCAGCGAGTTTACCCTGTAACCTTGCCAAGGAAATGCCTGCTGTTCTCAATGCTAAGCTGGAGCAAGAGAAAAGAGAAGAGTATTCAAAGAGTAAATCAACTTGAAGCTCCAAGGCAAACAAGAACAGGAATAGGAAGGCTCTCGACATTGAAGTCAATCATTAAAATTGGGCCATGCCTCTCTTTCCTCACTGACGGGGAATTTCAGTAGGACTAGATTTATCTTGGAGGCAGTGAGACATTCTGGAAGGAATCAGAGAGGGCTGCATTGATTGAAACTATGCCATTCACCACAAGATCACTGTCAGCCATTTAGCCTCTAGGATGGAAGTGTGGTGGGAAGGCAGACCCCACACCCAAACAGCTACCCACCCTGCCCCCGATGCTTGACATTACAGCATGAGTGATAAGGATTCCTGCTATTAAGAATTCCTACTCCTTGCTGTCCTGGCTGATTCAGAAGACCTAGATGACCAAACTCTACCATGTGCCAAGGACAACTCAACTAGTAAACAGCAGAGCAGGGGCTCAAGTTCATCTCAGCTTCACTCCAAAGCCTTGTCACTATCCCTACTACCTTCCAACAGGTGATCAAGAAAACCAGGACCTACAGGTTGGGCTCAAATGATATAAATCTTTTTTAAAATAGACTTTGATTGGTACATTGTAGTCTCACATCATAATGTAGTTCAGAGTGATAGGGACATGCATGCACACAGCACTTGGTGAGCTTCCCCCGGCTCCCTCCCCACTCCATCCCCTTCCCCATACATGATATTGAGATTAGCATTGATAATTTCACATATGTACATAATGTCAATGGAAGTGTTTCCTTCATTAATCCCCCCCACTACCACCCACCTCTCCTAGACCCTCTCCATCGCTCCCCTGGGGTTTCTCCTCCATTATCTAAAGTAATAAATATTAATGCCTAATTCTCATGTAGGTACCTGTGCAATATAGGGAAAATAGCACCCATGAAGAGTTAGAATACCCGAGTTCAAATCCCAGGTTTAGACACTTGGAAGTTTGTATGATCCTGAAAAAATCTGTTTATTTCACTTCATTGAGCCTCAGTTTACCCATATAAAAATGGAGATAATGCCTGTGCCAGTCATAATAGGCTAAGTTGGGAATTAGTAACGAATGACAAAATGTCAGAGACTCAAAACGATAAGGAATTTTTTTGTTCATGCTCCGTGCCCCCCTGAGGTCATCTGGGGCTCTTCTCTGTGTTAGCCTCGCTCTGGCACTGAGGCTGATGGAACTGTCACTCATTGGCACACTTCTAGCCACCTGGCATTGGGAACGGAGAACCTGAGATGGCCTCACTTCTGCATGTAAATGCTCAGCTTGAAGCTGACCAATAGTTCTTTTTAGATCCCACAACTCCTTGGACAGAACTTGTTATGTTTAATTAAATGATTACATGCAAAAACATGTAGAAAAATGCAGTGGAAAAAATAAACTCCATATTTCAGAGTCTTAAGTAGCAGTGGAGGATAAACTCCCCATCTTTCTTTGCCCCTCCTTGCATGCACATTCTTCTGAGAAAGATGATCAGTGGGCGCGCATAAGTTTTCCTACTGTAGACCGATGTTTCCAGTTCCTAGCCAATGCTTCAGGATGCAGTAAAAGCGTAGACTGTTCCCTATCTCAAGACACTGAAATGGTAGTGCAAACTTTGAGCCCATGAACAAGGTGTAATGCATAAGAAGGATGACAGAATTGTAGTTCAGATCTGTAAAGAACCTTGGCAATCCCTACCCCATGTGCTCATTTTCTCAAAGGAGGGAAGAAAACCCAGAGAAAGACGAGTTGGCCACAGTCACACAGCAAAACATATCAAGGCCACCACCAGAATCCAGGTCTCCTGATTCCCAGTCTCCTGATTCCCAGACACACCACACAGTGGATTCCTTTCCCATGGGCTTAAATTCTGATTTGGAGTATTTATATCAAACTGAGACTGTCTTATAGATAAACTGTTTTTCATTTAAGTTCTTGGAGTCATTGATCTAGCTAGACCCCCAAATAATTCCTCAGTCATCAGATCTGAAATCCCCCACACCCCCCAAAAAACAGGGGTGGGTGGCTTATCTATACCAGTCTCTAACCAATGTATAAAGGCCAAATTCAATACACATTTATTACATGACTTTGGGCAAAGATTCTAGGAAAATAGAGACTAACACCAATTTTAAAAAAGGCAAAAATAAACAGAATTCCTGTCTGTCCTCAAAGAACTTCTTATCTAATGAAGAAGACATGAGTATAAATTGTAGCATAGAGATTGCTAAGTAGAAAGAACTCCAAGAGTGCTGGGCAGCCCAGAAGTAGAGATGCAACAGGAGAAGGGGGGTGGGAGGAGTGTCAAGGACAGGGACAACTTTCTGGAGAACATTTCCCCGAGCTGATGGACCCTTAGAGGACAATGGGGACAAAGTGGGGGCAGTCAAAGGCAGAAGAAGGGGGAAGGGCATTGCAGGCAGAAGGAAAAGGCCTGTTTCAAACCAGGGCAAGTAACTGGAGCCAGACAACAGCAAGGCTCATGCCCTGGCATCTGGGCAGAGGACACAGGACAAGGCTGAACGGTGCACAGGGGCCGAGTCTCCAGGCCCTGTGAGCTGAGCCAAGGGGTTGAGGCATGCACCTCCTGAAAGCCAGGAGGAGCAGGGTCATCATTATTGTTGTGGTTAGTAGGAGGCCATGGGAAGACAGGCTTTCAAAGGTGGGAAATTTACTCTTCTCTAGCAAAAACCAGTCAAGTGGTTTAGAGGAGAAAATGAAGCCACTTCAAGAAAGCTCTGGCTTGTGATTTTTGATAAGTGGTTTGCTTGGATGTCAATAAAACAGCATAAAACCCTGTTTCCTTCTGTTTGCCTCCTCCTCGTTACCTTCTTGAGTGTTGTGCAAATCTTTCTCAATATCTCTTTTCCCTCCAGCCCAGGTATGAGGGTCATTAAAAAAATTGAAACAATATAAGATCACATCAACATCAGCTGTTTCTTTTTTATTTTTCTTTCTCTTTTTCTTTTCTTGCCAAATCATGGAAAAAAGCTCACCCGCAAGGACAAAAAAATAGATTTCATTGACTCAATATATCCATCCTGGGATGGATGCCAATTTTCTTACTCAGTTGTCCCCATGCTTGTGGACCCCTGCCCTTCTCAGCACTTTGGTTCTGTGTGTGTGTGTGTGTGTGTGTATGTGTGTGTGTGTG
>PVJS01062153.1:0-10808 GCA_004027185.1 Glis glis | reverse complement strand
AAAAAAAAAAAAAAAAAAAAAAAAAAACCAGCCTCAGCAAGTAGTGAGACTCTTTATCAACCTAGCAAGACCCTGTTTTCAAATAAAAACAAAATAGGACTGGGGGTGTAGCTTAGAGGTAGAATGCCCCTGGGCTCAATCCCCAGTAACACATACACACACACACACACACACACACACACACACACTCACACATACAAATAAATAAATAAATATTCTTATAGTAGCACGTAAAAATAAATCATGTTAATAATCCCAACAAAAATGTTTCCATTATCTTAAATTGTTTTGCAAATAAAACAGTAGCCACACCAAACAATAAAATAATATAGGAAGAATATCTCCTGGCCCGGCGTGGTGGCGCACACTTGTAATCCCAGTACTTGGGAGGCGGAGACCAGAGGATCCGGGTTCACGGCCAGCCTCAGCTACTTAGTGAGGCCGTCCGCAACTTCATGAGACCTGGTTTCAAAATAAAGTATAAAAAATAGGGCCGGGGGTGTAGCTCAGAGGTAGAACGCCCCTGGGTTCAATCCCCAATACCGAAAAAAAAAAAAGAATATCTCCTAAACAGACTATTGACCACAAAATTAATTCGTTTCCATTTTGTTGGAAAGTTTTTTGTTTTGTTTTGGTATTGGGGATTGTACCCAGGGGCATTTTACTTCTGAGCCAAACCCCTAGTCCTATTTATTTTTAATTCTAAAACAGGGTCTTGCTAAGTTGGTGAGGGTCTCATTAACTTGCTAAGGCTGGCCTCAAACCTACAATCTCCTGTCTCAGCCTCTTAAAAACTGGAATTACAGGTGTGTGCCATCATGCCTGGTGAAAAGTTTTTTTGTTTTGTTTGTTTTAATAACTGTGCTATCAATCCTGAGTGAGCTTTAAAAATAAATCAAAAGCCAGGCACGGTGGCGCATGCTTGAATCCCAGTATTTGGGAGGTTGAGACAGGAAGGATGGCAGGTTTGAGGACAGTCTCAGCAAGTAATGAGACTCACATCAATCTAGTGAGACCCTGTTTCAAAATAAAAATAAAAAATAGGGCTGGGGGTGTAGCTCGGAGGTAGAATGCCCCTGTGTTCAATCCCTAGTACCACACAAAACAAACAAAAATAAATATAAAAAGATATTTGCATCTTATTTTTTTACAGCAAACATATTATTTAAAAAACTATGAGCCGGGCGTGGTGGCGCACACTTGTAATCCCAGTACTTGGGAGGCGGAGACTGGAGGATCCGGGTTCGTGGCTAGCCTCAGCTACTTAGTGAGGCTCTCTGCAACTTCGTGAGACCCAGTTTCAAAATAAAGTATAAAAAGTAGGGCCGGGGGTGTAGCTCGGAGGTAGAATGCCCCTAGGTTCAATCCCTGGTACCGCAAAAAAAAAAAAAAAAAAAACTATGAAATAATACTTTTTGAAAATAGTTTTTCCAAAATTTGGAGTTTTTTAAAAAAAGAAGCAATAGTGACTGTTTAAGACAGATTAAGGTAAAAAAATGGGAGAATTCCCTTTTTAAAAAGAAAAAAGCTTCCCCCTCTCTGAATAATTCTGTTAAAAAGAAATTTTACTATGCATATAAAATTATATAAATAGTACAACAGTAGGGCTAAATATCAAGTGAAATTATATATAAAAATTAATACTTAAACTAGTATTTCTTCCATCCTATCTATTCTAATCCACAGCTTACTCAGTACTTAGAAGCACAGGTGAAAGCCCTGTACAGACAAACAGCATGGTGCTTCCACTCCAGAGGCCTGAGCTAAGTAGTAGCGGCAGAAACAACAACTGCAAAATAAAGTAAGCAGTAGCATAAAGGTGCAAAAGACTGCAGACAGGAAGAGACAGGAGCAATTCATCACAGCCAAGCTGGAAGGACAGGCTCCGAGCAGTCACGGAGAGACGAGTAGTGATGTGACAGACCACCAAACGGGGAAAAGTACATCTGTGGTTTCACATGTTTGTAGAATGAACAAACAGCAGTGAGTGTCTTGGAAACGCAGAGCATGAGAGTAATCTGCTGTGGTAAAGGGCAGGAAGGGACAACGCAGGAAAAAGCAGCAGGGACAGGTCATGGAAGGCTTAGAACTCTATGCCCAGGAGCCCAAAATCGATTTGGTAGCAATGATAAAGCTATCAGTGGTTGTTGAGCAGGAGTGGTGTGATCCAACCAGTTTATGGGAAAAGAGTGATGGAAATTTTGATGTTGGAGTGATTAGAAGATCAGAAGGAACCGGGCGTGGTGGTGCACGCTTGTAATCCCAGTACTTGGGAGGCTGAGACTGGAGGATCCGGGTTTGCGGCCAGCCTCAGCTACTTAGTGAGGCCCTCCGCAACTTAGTGAGACCCTGTTTCAAAATAAAGAATAAAAAATAGGGCTGGGGGTATAGCCTGGAGGCAGAATGCCCCTGGGTTCAATCCCCAGTACCACAAAAAAAAAAAAAAGAAAACCAGAAGGAAGGCCAGGTGTGGTGGTGCACACCTGTAATCCCAGTACTTGAGAGGCTGAGACAAGAGGATTGCAGGTTCGAGGACAGCCTCAGCAAGTAGTGAGACTCTCATCAACCTAGCGAGACCCCGTTTTCAAATAAGAAATAAAATCAGGTTGAGGGTATAGCCTAGAGGTATAAGACGCCTGGATTCCACCTCAGTACCACAAAAAAAAAAGAAAAGAAAAAGAAAAGAAAATTAGAAGGAAAGAAAATAAGGCAGATATTAAAAACTAGAAAAGATTAGCAAGGAAAAAAAATATCAGATGACTGAAGCTTCTAGTTTGCCCACTGGCAATCATGGTTTGGTTTTTTATATATTCTCCGTGAGATAAGACACAGTTTATACATATCTAGTATGTAGTATACAGCATGATCATGAAGTACCAACCCAAGCAGAAACAGTGGCTAATTTCTACCTCTTTATTCCTTCTCAATCTCTCTGTTTTTTTTTTTTTTTTGCAGTGCTAGGGTTTGAACCCAGGGGCATTCTACCTCCGAGCTCCACCCCCAGCCCTATTTTTTTATTCTTTATTTTGAAACAGGGTCTCACTAAGTTGCGGAGGGCCTCACTAAGTAGCTGAGGCTGGCCACGAGCCCGGATCCTCTGGTCTCAGCCTCCCAAGTATTGGGATTACAAGTGTGCACCACCATGCCCAGCCCCTTCTCAATCTCTTTCGAAGCTTATCTTACACTTGGTTATTAACCACTAGAATTTCATGACCTCAGTCCTTCTTGATCTCCTTCAAAACCTCAAACATACTCATATCAATTATCATCAATATGCCAATAATTCCCCAATATTGTGTTTCCAGTCCTAAATTTTCCTCTGAGTTTCAGTCTCATATACCCTGACCAATTAATGTCTACCTGTGGGTATGACAAATGTATCACAGAATCTATTATTGAATCCAACTCATGATCTTCCTGCTAAAATTTAATTCTCTTCTAGAGATCCCTCTCTCAGAATGGTAACAACATTGATCCTGTTACACAAACTTCAGGTACAGATTTTCAGTGTAGGATAATGAAAATTTCTGTCCAGATGGGTAATGGTGACAGTTGCACAGCACTGTGAATGCATTACATGCCAATGAACGATACATTAAAAAATGGTGAAAATGGGAATTTTATGCTACATAAATTTTACTACCAAAAAAAAAAAAAAACCGACAGGCAGAGATGAAATCTCCTTCAAAGAAGACAGATAAGAGAGCAGTAAGGGTAGCCAGGAGTGGTGGCGCACGCCTGTAATCCCAGTACTTGGAAGGCTGCAAAAGGAGAATCGCAGGTTTGAGGACCGTCTCAGCAATGTTATGAAACTGTCAGCAACCTAGTGAGACCCTGTTTCAAAACAAAAAAGGGCTGGGGGTATAAGTTGGAGGTAGAATGCCCCTGGATTCAATCCCCAGTAAAAACACACACACACACACACACACACACACACACACACACACACACGAAAAGAAAGCAGGAAGGGTAAAAGAGTGTAAAAAAGAAAATGCACTATCATAAAAAGAGAAGATAAGTTTAGGAACAAGTGGTAGTGCACTACAGAGAAGCTAAATATGATGGAGTAGAAACTGTTATGCTAGAATACAATAAGTTCCCAGGAAGCTTTGCCTTATCAGAAAATATGTTTAAAAGACAAACTCCAGTTGGGCATGGTGGCACATGCCTGTAATCCCAGTACTTGGGAAGCTGAGACAGGAGGATCGCAGGTTAGAAGACAGTCTTAGCAAGTAGAGAGACTCTCATCAACATAGCAAGACCCTGTTTCCAAATAAAAAATCAAATAGGGTTGGGGGTGTAGCTCACAGGTAGAATGCCTCTGGGTTCAATCCCCGTGCCACCAAAAAAAAAAAAAAAAAAAGTTTAGGGCTATAAATTCAAATTTGCAATAGCCAAGCTCTTTTTTCCTTTAATTAAAAAAATGTATATATTAAAAATTACGGCTGGGCGTGGTAGCGCACGCTTGTAATCCCAGTATTTGGGAGGCGGAGACTGGAGGATCCGGGTTCGTGGCCAGCCTCAGCTACTTAGTGAGGCCTCCGCAACTTCGTGAGACCTGGTTTCAAAAATAAAGCAAAAAAAAAAAAAAAAATAGGGCCGGGGGTGTAGCTCGGAGGTATACTGCCCCGGGATTCAATCCCTGGTACTGCAAAAAAAAAAGATTATGTAACATTTATACCTATAACTTGTTCTGTGCATATAGCTAAACAATTTAAACATTGTTAAACAGATTCAGCACTTGATTACACCTAGTTTTGGTTCAAGAGTAATGGCCTCAATTACACACCCCTACAATCATTAATACCCTTGTTTTTGTTTTTTGTGGTACTGGGGATTGAACCCAGGGGCATTCTACCTCCAAGCTACATCTCCAGCCCTATTTTATTTTTATTTTGAAATGGGCCGGGCGTGGTGGCACACGCTTGTAATCCCAGTACTTGGGAGGCTGAGACCAGAGGATCCAGGTTCGCAGCCAGTCTCAGCTACTTAGTGAGGCCCTCCGCAATTTAGTGAGACCCTGCTTCAAAATAAAGAATAAAAAATAGGGCTGGGGGTGTAGCTTGGAGGTAGAATGCCCCTGGGTCCAATCCCCAGTACCGGAAAAAAAAAAAAATTGAAATTGGGTCTCACTAGGTTGATGAGAGTCTCTACTTGCTGAGGCTGTCCTCAAACCTGCAATCCTTCTGTCTCAGCCTCCCAAATACTGGGATTACAGGCGTGCGCCACCACACCCCGCTAAATACCCTTGTTTTAATAAAGCAAAAGGCCACTCACTCAGAATTGCTATTTTTAGGTAAGCATCTTTGCTTTTTCCCTCAAGGACAGGTTGCTAGTTACTAATTGGTAATACTTCCTATTCCTTAGGCTGTTTTAAATAAAGGGTTGGTGAACTAAATATAGCCTGCAAGCCAAATACAGGCCACCACCTGTTTTTGTAAATAAAGTTTTACTGCAACACAATCATGTCCATTTATTTATGGCTGTTAGTGTGCTATAAAACTAAACCCCTTTATCCCACAAAGATTAAACTGGTTCTTTAAAAAGTTTCCCAACTTCTGTTTTATATGTTTGTTTATTACCTGATTCTCCAATGAGATTATAATCTCCAGGAAAGATGGGATTCTTTGATCTGTTATGTTTTTTTGCTGTATCTCCAGAATTGAGAACAGTCCCTAGCATAATAGGTTCTTTACATTTACTGCTGAATGCTGAGAAGTTCTAATTAAATTGTAAATTATATTATCTCCAAGGTGAGACATCTAAAGTACTAGGAAAACTGATTCTAGAAATATTCTTTTTTTTTTTTTTTGGTGGTACTAGGGATTAAACCCAGGACCTCATACGTGCTAGGCAGGTATTCTACCACTGAGTTACACCCCCAGCTCTAGGAATATTCTTTTTTTTTTTTTTTTTTTTTTGCGGTACCAGGGATTGAACCCAGGGGCATTCTACCTCCGAGCTACACCCCCAGCCCTATTTTTTTATACTTTATTTTGAAACCGGGTCTCACAAAGTTGCGGAGGGCCTCACTAAATAGCTGAGGCTGGCTGAGAACCCGGATCCTCCAGTCTCAGCCTCCCAAGTACTGGGATTACAAGTGTGCACCACCATACCCGGCGAAATATTCTTAATAAATCTCTAAATCATATATCATCTATCTGCATCTGGTTAGAAAATTTCCAGTTATTTCAAGTTGTCTACTAACTTGCTGATACATTTCTAACAATCTCTTACAAAAATAACTTAAGCTCCAGAGTATTATTCTAAAAAAATTGATATCCAGGCAAAACTTTTTGAAAATTATATAAAGGCTATTGCCTTTTCAAAAGGGCTTCTTTACACAGAGGAAAAGTATGAATTTAGTGTCAAAGACTCAGATTCAGCAGTTTTGTAATCACATCCTGTAAGTTATTTGCATACAAAAACCATTACTCTGAGCCGGTCCGCACGCTTGTAATCCCAGTACTTGGGAGGCTGAGACAAGAGGATCCAGGTTGGTAGTCAGCCTCAGCTACTTAGTGAGGACGTTAGCAACTCAGTGAGACCCTGTTTCAAAATAAAGAATAAAAAAATAGGATTGGGGGTGTAGCTCAGAGGTATAATGCCCCTGGGTTCAATCCCCAATACCATACACACAAAAAAGAGAAAACCATTACTCCTATAGCCAAACAAATCTTGCTTTACAGTACAGCAGTTTAACTGTTGAGCTAAACTTCCCTCTGCTCCCCTGACCAATTTCAGTTTAAAACAAAACCAAAGAGCACATATTTCTATAATAAAACTATAAGCAATTCAAAGTACATGGCTGCTAAGCAAATGCAAAGAAGAAAGAAACCTTTCAAAATTATTAATCATGTATCAACCCTTTACCACCTGAGTATGTCAGAAAACAGCAACGGTCTTAAAAGAGACTAGAAAGAAATGCCTAGAAAAGCCAGTAGTATTTTTCCTACATTTCTACCCACACTGGCACGCTACATTAGATGTCATAAATAGGCATGGACACATTTTTGTCAGCACTATGAAAGCTATTAAACAAAACGCATAAAAGCAATTTAAAACTAAAATGTCAAGTTAAAAAAAAGAAAAAACGTAATAGGAAAGGGAAATGAATACATTTACTAAGCACCTACTGTGAGCCAAGAAATATTTTAGCATCTTTCATATACATTTTCATTTAATCTTTAAAATAACCTTTCAGAATTCAAAGGCCGGGTGTGGTGGTGCACACTTGTAATCCCAGTACTTGGGAGGCAGAGACCGGAGAATCTGGGTTCACAGCCAGCCTCAGCTACTTAGTGAGGTCCTCCGCAACTTCGTGAGACCCGGTTTCAAAATAAAGTATAAAAAATAGGGCCGGGGGTGTAGCTCAGAGGTAAAACGCCCCTACGTTCAATCCCTGGTACCAAAAAAAAAAAAAAAACAGAGTTCAAAGAAGCTAAGTGCAAGAGTGAGAACAGCGATTGAGTGCAAGAGTGAGAACGAGGTTTCCTTGGTTCTCCATCTGTATCTTTCTACCCCATCAGTTTCCTCAAAAGTGTGGTATATGGGATGATTTTATATGATACCCCCAAAATATTTTTAATAGTTAATTGTTTTAACTTGTATTAGGAAAAAAAGCCCCTATCATACAAAATTCATAATTTCATGGGCATTATTCTTTAGGATGACACAAAATAAAAATGAGGTTTTTTTTTTAAAAGCTATTAAGTCAATGACAGAACAGCCCTCATGACGGTATACAAAATGAGACTGGAAAAACGCTACCAAGAAAGAAGTTGCCTTTCTAAAAATGCACCACTCAATATTCATATATATATATATATTTTACTAAAGAAAGCAAAGAGATGAATTTACAAGTAAAAATATAGACATACCTGACATAGTTTGATCAAGTTTGTGGATAAGAGACTTTTTAGCACACTCAACATCAGGACTTGGATAATCCAAAACTTGCCTGCACCAAACTAATGGACTAACGGATTTCTGCATTGGTGTAAGTTTTTTCTTTGGTGATGAATACAGCCTAGAAGAAAACAAAACAAAACAAAAAACAAAAACAAAAGGGTAACATTCATTATTAAGCAGGAGGTTATAAAGTAGGGATCCTTATGGATAAATCTAATGGGGGAGAGAGTAAAAGTGATGAATTATGTTTAAAGTCACCCATATTTACTTAGTGCACAAGAAATACTGTAATAGTCAATATAAACCCAAATCTCAAGTACTAAATGAACCCATGAGACATTCCTAAAATGTATCTTATTTTTCTCTTTTACTTTCATTCTTAGAATTTTGAGGAAACATCTGCCTTTACAACATTTCATTCTGATTTCAGAGTACTTGACTAACTCCCTTATGTAGCCACATCATTAAGTCTAGTCTTGGAGGCAGAGGGAGGAGCTAAATACTTTGCCCCCCCCATTTCCCTTCCTATTATAAACTCACACAAAAATCTACCATGAGCAGTATTTACTCTGTAGTCTTTTCAAACAATGATGTGTCTAAGAAAAGTAAGTGTTGAATTCTTAGTAACTTAATTTAAATCAATTTATGAAATTACTTCAGATTTATTTATTTATTTATTTAGTTAGTTAGTTAGCACTGGGGATTGAACTCGGGGCATTCTACCTCCCAGCTACACCTCCAGCCCTATTTTATTTTTATTTAGAAAAAGGGTCTCACTAGGTTGCTAAGAGTCTCACTACTTGCTGAGCCTGTCCTCAAACCTGTGATCCTCCTGTCTCAGCCTCCCAAATACTGGGATTACAAGCATGCACCACCACGCCTGGCTACTTCAGTTTTAGAAAAGAAGAAAGGGACAGTATCTTATAAACTCCTAGGAAAGATATACTGAAGAGAAAAGGTGAGCAGAATATAGGAAAGAGGTATATTTAAATTTCCTACTTTAAGCTGGGAGTGGTGGTGCACACTTGTAATCCCAGTACTTGGGAGGCTGAGACAGGAGGATCGCAGGTTCGTGGCCAGCCTCAGCTACTTAGTGAGGCCCTCTGCAACTTAGTGAGGCCGTTTCAAAATAAAGAATAAAAAATAGGGTTGGGAGTGTAGCTCGGGTAGAAGGCCCCCCTGGGTTCCATCTCCAGTACTGCAAAAAAAAGAAGACTAAATTTTCCACTTTAAGCTGGGCGTGGCGGTGCACGCTTGTAATCTCAGTACTTGGGAGGCTGAGACAGGAGGATCGTAGGTTCATGACCAGCCTCAGCAATTTAGTGAGGCCCTCTACAACTTAGTGAGACCCTGTTTCAAAATAAAGAATAAAAAATAGGTCTAGGGGTGTAGCTCAGAGGTAGAATGCCTCTGGGTTCAATCCCCAGTGCTGCAAATAAATAAATAAATAAATAAATAAATAAATAAATAAATAATTTTCTACTTTATAGCTTTTCCTCAGATTTATCCATATTATGTCAGTTAATAATTATTTCAAGTGTGACTCTACATGAAAAATGTGAATAGTTACTTGATTTCTAACCAGGGTGGTTTTCAAATCAAGATATTTTAAGTGGAATTCAAGAAGGAAACACAATTATACTTTGGTATCCACATAGATATCTCAGTAAGACAAGGAGCTAATAATTTTACATTTCACATTAATCAAATTAGGGCAATAACATGAAGCGCTGTTCTGGTGTAAATCTTTAAATAAAGATCTCTCTACAGTACAAGAATAAACTCCTTTTAGTTGCAATATCTACCTTTTTCATCCCTTTTCTCCTCTATCTATAACTTTGATCTGTCACTTGCATTTAGCTTTGCTCAAGACAACCAAGACTAATGGGGTAAATGACCATTTCTTTAGTCCACAATACATATTCATTTGGACAAAGATATTAAAATAGAATATTAATTTATGAAATAACAATTCAAAATGAAACCAATGGGGTTCATTCTCTTTCCCACCTAAATACTGCAAATGCTCTATAACCAATCTCTAGTTCAGCATCCCCACTTGAAAAATTATTGTAACTGTTATATACTGATACTCTATGTTACCAAATGTGTAGCAAAGTAAACCTCTATAGATGAATAATAGACATGAGTAAAACCACTTTATCATACTATCACCATTCTTTCAATATGTAGGAAAGACTCCCCTATAGTGACTGGTGCTATATAATTTACCCAGATGACTCATGTGTATTTAGTACACAATTCATCAATTTTTTGGCTATAAAACTCATGTTAAAAAGTGCAAGGAACATGGATAGACTTCAAAAATATTACGCTTGGTGAAAAGCCAGACACACACAAAAAATCACACAATACCGTATTCTAATATTGCATTTACATGAAATGTCTAGGAAAGGATTTGAAGCAGAAAGTAGATCAGTGGTTGCCCAGGGCTGGAGGTGAGTTTTCTTTTTAGGATTATATAAATGTTCTAAAATTAGATAGTAGTAATAGATGTGGCAATAGTTTGATGGTTGTAAATATAATAAATTGAAGTATACAAGGAATTCTTTGAATTTTATGGTATATAGACTATGCAAGTATGGGTAAATTTTATGGTACTGTAAATTATATAACTTGATGAAGCTGTTTTTAGAAAGTTGCAAAGTGCTTTTGGCATTTTTAAAAATATAAAAACTAAGCCGGGCGTGGTGGCGCATGCTTGTAATCCCAGTACTTGAGAGGCGGAGACCGGAGGATCCGGGTTCGCGGGCCAGCCAGCCTCAGCTACTTAGTGAGGCCCTCCGCAACTTCGTGAGACCCGGTTTCAAAATAAAGTATAAAAAATAGGGCCGGGGGTGTAGCTCAGAGGTAAAACGCCCCTGGGTTTAATCCCC
>PVJS01062152.1:0-10808 GCA_004027185.1 Glis glis | reverse complement strand
AAGAGAGAGAGAGAGAGAGAGAGAGAGAGAGCGCTGAGGTTGGCCGCGAACCCGGATCCTCCGGTCTCTGCCTCCCAAAGTACTGGGATTACTAGTGTGCGCCACCACGCCCGCTTCTAGGAGTTTCTTGAACCTACTCCCAGGCTCACTCCTTCAGGCGCTAGGGGAAGGGTAGAAACAGCCCTCTCCAAGGTCCGCTCAAAGCGATGGATTCTGGGATTTGCAATGTCCCGCGAAGAGTCTGGACATGGTGAGCCAATAGCATTCGAGCACAGTCGATAGTACCCGCCTCCGCTGCTAGCTGGTTGCTCAGGAATCCTCCAGGAATTAGCCAATGAGAAGTACACAGGCCCCGGTCGCCTGGGAAACCGCGTGACAACAAGATGGCGGCGCCGCAGGACGGCTCGCTGGCTCTGTGTGGTGAGTGCCGGCCCGCGCCCTTTCTGCGTCCGAAGTCCCTCCGCAGGCTGAGGCCCGAGCCCCGGAGCCCCGAGGGCCCGCGAGCTGCGCGGCCCGGCTCCATCAGCGGGCACCCCGAGTCTTGGGAGCGGATTCGGGACCCAGAGGCTCCGCGTGGAGGCGGAGGAGGCAACGCGGCTCCCGGGGCGGGGTTAGGTTGTGGCTGGCGTCGCACCTCGAGCGTGGCCTGCTGCGGATTGGGGAGTGAAGGCCTGCAGCTGCCCGGCCTTGTTCGCGGCTGGGGTCTGAGGTGACGAATAGGCCGAGGTGTGACGAAGGATATCAGACCAGCACAGTACTGAGTTCCGTCCCAGAGAGGTAGAGGCGCTAGTCAGAAGGAGGACACAGCTCTACATTTAGGAGCCGTGGGCCCAAAGCGGAAGACACCGCCCTGACCTGGAAGCCCCCGTAGTGAAGAGGGTAGACATGATGACTCTCTCCTTACCTCCCACCCACCCCTGTCTGGAGGTTGGAGGAGACAGGCATGCCCTCAGGAGTCCCTAGACTGATGGGGAGACCCAGTCTTTGCGCTCAGGGGTCTCCTACAATTCATGGGAAGATAAATTTGGAGACAGGGCATGGAAGGAGACTGAGTGAGACTGCAAGCAGGGCAGTTAGTGAGGGGCCACTGTGACAGTCCCAAAGAAATGCAGCAAGTGCCTCATGAAGGTGGCCAAGAGTGGGCATGGACAGGAGGGTCTGTGTTTAACCTGCGTGCAACTGATGGAATTAAGAGGGAAGGAAGTACCAGGTGTGATGGCACACGCCTGTAATCCCAGTACTTGAGAGGCTGAGACAGGATTGCAGGTTCGAGGACAACCTCAGCAATTTAGCGAGACCCTGCTTTAAAATAAAAAGGACTGGGGGTGTAGCTCAGAGGTACATTCTCCTGGGTTCAATCCCCAGTATAAAAAAAAAAAAAACCGGGTGTGGTGGAGCACGCTTGTAATCCCAGTACTTGGGAGGTTGAGACAGAAGGATCGCAGGTTTGTGGCCAGCCTCAGCTACTTAGTGAGGCCCTCTGCAACTTAGTGAGACCCTGTTTCAAAAATAAAGAATAAAAAATAGGGCTGGGGGTATAGCTTGGACGTAGAATGCCCCTGGGTTCAATCCCCAGTACTGCAAAAAAAAAAAAAAAAAAAAAAGAGAGAGAAGGAAGGAGAGAAAATTTTTGTGGTTGGATGATGAGGTCCCATGAAGAATAGGAAAGGTGAGCTGGGCGTGGTGGCGCACGCTTGTAATCCCAGTACTTTGGGAGGCGGAGACCGGAGGATCCAGGTTCGCGGCCAGCCTCAGCTCTCTCTTTCTCTCTCTCTCCCTGTCTCTCCCTCTCTCTCTCTCTCTTTCTCTGTCTACTTAGTGAGCCCTCCGCAACTTCGTGAGACCCGGTTTCAAAATAAAGTATAAAAAATAGGGCCAGGGGTGTAGCGCGGAGGTAGAACGCCCCTGGGTTCAATCCCCGGTACCGCAAAAAATAAATAAATAAATAAATAAAAATAAAAATAAAATAAAATTGGTCTGGGGTGTAGAGGTAGCTACAGAGGGAGAATGCTCTTGGATTCAATCTCTACTACCAAAAAAAAAAACCCAATTCAATAAAGCTCTATATGATTCCATTTATATAACTTCCTTGAAGTAAGAAAATTATAGAGATGGAAAAAAGAGTAGTGGTTTACGGGGATCAGGGCTGGGTAGGAGAGAAAGTTGGATATGACTAAAGAGGCAGCAGGAGGAAAACCTTTGTGGGAACCAAATAGGTCTGTGTCTTGATTGCAGCGGTGTTTAAACCACATCTACCCATGTGATCAGAGAGCATAGACCTGTAAACACAAACTTTACACAACTGGTTAATCTTGATATTATACTATAGTTATATAAATGTAACTATTGAAGGAGTCTGAGTGAAGGGTGCCTGGGGCCTCTCTGTACTATTTCCCTAATTTTCTGTGAATCTATAGTAATTTCTAATATGGTACTGGGGATTGAACCCAGGGGCATTCTACCTCCAAGCTACACCTCCAACTCTTCAGCCTATCTCTCTCTCTCTCTCTCTCTCTCTCTAGTTTTCGTAGTACTGGGGATTGAACCCAGGGACATTCTACCTCTGAGCTCCACTCCCAGTCTGATTTTTTATTCTTTATTTTGAAACAGGGTCTCATTAAGTTGCGGAGGGCCTCACTAAGTAGCTGAGGCTACCCGCGAATCTGTGATCCTCCTGTCAGCCTCCCAAGTACTGGGATTACAAGCATGCAGCACCACGCCCGGCCTGAGGCTGGTCTCGAACCTGAGCTCCTCCTGTCTCAACCTCCCAAATACTGGGATTGTAGGCATGCACCACCACGCCTGGTGTATTTTTTGTTTTTGAAACAGGGTCTTGCTAGTTGTTGAGAGTCTCACTATGTTGCTGAGGCTTGAACCTGCCCTCCTCCTGTCTCAGCCTCCCACGTTCTGGGATTACAGGCATGCGCTGCTGCACCCGGCTACACACAGTTTTCAGGTGCTTCCTTTGATCCTGGCGCTGGACTAGATGGTTTATGTTATCTCTGAATCCTTGCCTGACTGATAATGTTACTGTCCACATTTTTTTTTTTTTTTGGCAGTACTGGGGATTGAACCCAGGGGCATTCTGCCTCTGAACTACACCCCAGTCCTATTTTTTATTCTTTATTTTGAAACAGGGTCTCACTAAGTTGCAGAGGACCTCACTAAGTAGCTGAGGCTGGCCGCAAACCTGCAATCCTCCTGTCTCAGCCTCCCAAGTACTGGGGTTACAAGCGTGTGCCACCACGCCCGGCTTTACTGTCCACATTTTACAAGGACTGAGGTGCCGGTTCCGCCCTGGGCAGGAGAACCTGTGCTGAGCCTAGGGTCTTGATCTCCGTATCACACAGACTGAGCCTTCATTGAATCCTGCCTTGGGTCACCATCTCTGCCTCTGAGATGTTGGGGGTGGCACCTGGGTTCTGGTAGGAGAGGAAGAGATGCCTGGGCTTTGTGTCAACCAGCTTGCTGATGGCTGAACAAAAGCCCCAGGCCTCCTGTGTAGTCTTGTGCCCCAGACTCTTAAGTCTGGGAAAACCCCATCTAGGTGGGGTGCACCCTCCCTCCACAGCCCCTTCCCAAGCATCACCAGGCAAAGGTCTCCATATTCAGAGCAGAGAGCCAGATCCCCTCTGCCAGGCATCGGAGGAGTGAGGGCTACTTGTTCCTGGGCAGTGTTCCCTCTTAGGAAGAGAAGATGGGAATGGGAAGCTTCAGGCCACCCCCTGGTCCTGCAGCCCTGGGTCCCCTCTGTCACCAAGGGCTGACCTCCCTCTTTCCTCTCTGGAAGTTCCTGACAGCTAGAATCGCTACTAGAACTATGAGCTCACCTCTGGCCTCTCTCAGCAAAACCCGGAAAGTACCCCTGCAGTCGGAGCCCGTGAATCCTGGGTAAGGAGCAGCCTCACTGGGTCTTTATGTCCATGCCCCTGTCTCTTCCTGGGCCCTCCCCTGGCCAGGGAGAGTAACTCTTAGTATCTTGGGGAATACAACGAAGTTACATAGCTTTCCCTGACCACCTTCCTTCTCTCTGTGCCTTCTGGGGAGCGCTCCTTTATGACTAACCATAAACTGGATCCTGCCTTTCTGTAAACCACCGGCCCTTTAGGAGCGGCTCAGCATACTCATTCTGCCAATGGCTGCTGACCCCGAGCCAGGCCTGTGCAGGGTTCTCAGTAAAAGGAATCTCTTACATCTTCTAGCATTTTCATCTTTGTTTTTTTGGTTGGTTGGTTTTGTTTTGGTGGTAATGGGGATTGAACCCAGGGGATTGAACCCAGGGGCATTCTACCTCTGAGCTACACCCCAGGCCTTTTTTTATTTTTTTGTTTAGAAACAGGGCCTCACTAGGTTGCCGAGAGTCTCAGTTGCTGTGAGGCTGGTCTTGAACCTGCAATCCTCCTGTCTCAGCCTCCCAAGTACTGGGATTACAGGTGTGCACCACTTAGGCCCGGCTAGCACTTTCATCTTTGCAAAACTTTTTTTTTTTTTTTTGCGGTACCGGGGATTGAACCCAGGGGTGTTTTACCTCTGAGCTACACCCCCGGCCCTATTTTTTATACTTTATTTTGAAACAGGGTCTCACTAAGTTGTGGAGGGCCTCACTAAGTAGCTGAGGCTGGCCGTGAACCCCGATCCTCCTGTCTCAGCCTCCCAAGTACTGGGATTACAAGCGTGTGCCACCATGCCCGGCTTTGCAAAACATTTTTTACCTCTTGTGTCCTTGCTCTTTGGAAGCCACTTGGAGTCACTCTAAGGCCAAGGTGACCCAGAGAGGTTAAGTGACAGGCCTAGGGTGTCACTTCAAAGCAGAGCTTCAAAGCAGAGCTAGGGTGGGGTTCTGGGTGTTAGAAATCTTACAGCCTGCCAGGCAGGCGTGGTGATGCACGCTTGTAATCCCAGTACTTGGGAGGCTGAGACAGGAGGATCGGGGTTCGCGGCCAGCCTCAGCTAGTTAGTGAGGCCCTTTGCAACTTCTTGAGACCCTGTTTCAAAATAAAGTATAAAAAATAGGGCCGGGGGTGTAGCGCGGAGGTAGAATGCCCCTGGGTTCCATCCCCGGTACCGAAAAAAAAAAAAAAGAAATCTTACAGCCTTCCCAACCAGGTCTGCCCGCAGCCCTTCCCCATCCTTCTCCTTGGGAGGAGCCACACATTCCCAAGCATGCCCCTTGGCTCACCCTGGATAGGGATGGGATTTAGGGGTGGAAGTCCTCAGGAGGCAGAGGCCCAGCCTCCATCCTTTTAAGCCTTGGCTGGGGTGTGGGTCTGGAACCTTTCCCCTAGTGGCATTCCAGGGGTCTTGATTTGCATTTTTCCCTTCTCCCTCCTGCTTGGGTTCCTAGGAGACGAGGGATAAGAATCTATGGAGATGGTAAGTGTCCCAGTGGTAGGGTGCTGGGCCTCCCATGCCTGGGCAGATGGGAACAGAAAGCATGATGAAGCCCCCTTCAGCCTGAGCAGCTGGCCTGCTGCCATGTGCTGCAGCTCCTCAGCCCTCTCCCTGGCTGGGCTTCCCTCCTGGTAGTTGGCCGACTGGGGGGCCCCACCCCTCAGCAGAGGTCCTCCTAACATTCAAACCCGAGCCCTTCCATCCATTGCAGGATTGGCTGTGAGTGCCTAGAAACTATGCAAGGGCGCCGGGCGTGGTGGCGCACGCTTGTAATCCCAGTACTTGGGGAGGCGGAGACTGGAGGATCCGGGTTCGCGGCCAGCCTCAGCTCTCTCTCTCTCTCTGCCCCCCTCTCCCTCTCTCTCTCTCTCTCTACTTAGTGAGGCCCTCCGCAACTTCGTGAGACCTGGTTACAAAATAAAGTATAAAAAATAGGGCCAGGGGTGGGAGGTAGAACGCCCCTGCAAAAAACCCCAGTACCGCAAAAAAAAAAAAAAAAAGAAACTCTGCAAGGGCCAAGAGAGTACCCAGCCAGAGGTGTGGGCCCCAGCCTCCTTCCCCAGAGCCTCCTTCTCCACAGCTTCCCCCAGCCCCTGACCGCCTTTCCTCCCTGACACTCGTCCTCACATCTCTGCCTCAACTCCCATGGGCTCAGCCTTTGGGTCCCAGCCCCACCATGGCACTGTCATTGGCCACTCGGGCCCTCCAGGAGCTGGACTGGGAGAACTCCAAGAAGAGGCCATTGGAGTTGGATCCTTGCCCCCCCCCCCCCGCCTCCTGAGTTTTTTACCCTCATACTCTTGGGGGCAATGTATAGGCTGCTTCACCTCGGCCAGGGCTGGGGGCCTGAGCTCCCTCTGGACTCAGCCCCAGAGCAGTGACCTGGGCATCCGTGTCTGCAGAAGATGAGGTGGATATGCAGAATGATGGACATGCCTCTGAAGAACGGATCTCTGTCCCTTCCTGCTATGGCCGCGTAGGCACCCCTATGACGAGGCAAGGTGAGAGCAGAGGCCTGGGATCTGGGTCCTGGCAACAGGATGGGGTCCTAGGGGCGAGGCCGGCGCCTTGGCTCCTACTCCTGCCTGTTGAGCCTGAGGCAGCTGCTTCTGCTTCTGGCAGTCCATGGCTGTGTACCTTTACCCCCAGACCTATCGGGGCCTGGTTTGGCATAAAGCCACACAGCGCCCTCTGCCGGCTTAGTCTTGGGGGTCTGGCGAAGTCCCAGGCCAGCCCAGGCTGGAGCCTCTGGAGTCCCCATCAAGTGTGATGTCAGCAGGTCCAGGATTTAGGGTCAGAGAGGGTAAAAGGCCTAAGAGAAAGCTCAACCTCTGGCCACCTGCTTTCTGCATCTGCAGGACCAGCGTCAGTAGGTGGCCCACCGCGCCTGGCCCACACCGTCTGCAGGGGCCTGTGGCAATGCGGAGCCCTGGAGGTGCCCACAGTGCGATGGGGATAATCAGGGTGGCTTCCAGTGGAGGGAGTGTTTAGCAGGTGTGGGGAAAGTGAGGCAGGCAGGGATGAGCTACATGGAGTGCGGGATGGATCAGAGTCTGAGCTGGAAAGCTATGGACAAGGTTGGAACTTTCTGGCCACCGTGGCACCCTGAGCGAGCATCTCTGTGTTGCTTGCACACTCCCCTCCGTGAGTGGGGACGGAGCGCCCAGGCCAGCACCATGCTGAGGGTTCTGTGAGACGCCCAGCCAAGAGCCCCTAGCCAGTGCTGGTCACACATGGCCCTCACAGTGGTGACCACCTATCAGGAGGTCAGCAACAGGAAGGGGCCTGGTGTTCCCGCTCCATGTGACAGTTGGGGAATGAGGATAAGCCTGGCCCAAGTCCCAAATCCATTTAGTCACAAAGCCAGGATCTCCTACTCCCAGCTGGGATGCTTTTCAACAGTAACCACAGCAACCGGCTCCTCCTCTTAAAGGAGCTGCCTGTATCCTGTATCTATGTCTCCCTTGTCATTCACTCCTCACCACATTCCCAGCCAGTGTGTGTCCCCTCCAAGGTCTTAAATAGGACCTGCCTGTCCTACTTCACTTCTCTGCTTAGCAGCATCAACCTGCCCCCTGTTCCCTCCTCTCACAACACCCTGGGCTCTGCCAGCTGTGTCCCTGGTCTCCTTGCCTGCTGCTCCAGGATCTTTCCTCCCAGCTCTGTTTGCAACTTCTTCTCTTTCCTCCCCCTCCCACCATACTGGGGATGAAACCCAGTGGTGCTCTACCACTGAGCTACATCCCCAGCCCTTTTTATTTTTTTATTTAATTTAGTTTTTGTATGTGGTACTGGGGATTAAACCCAGAGGTCCTCTACCCCTGAGCTACACCCCCGGCCCTTTTTCTTTTTCTTTTTTTTTTTTTTTGCGGTACCGGGGATTGAACGCAGGGGCGTTCTACCTCTGCGCTACGCCCCCGGCCCTATTTTTTGTGCTTTATTTTGAAACCGGGTCTCATGAGGTTGCGGAGGGCCTCACTAAGGAGAGAGAGAGAGAGAGAAAGAGACAGAGCGAGAGCTGAGGTTGGCCGTGAACCCGGATCCTCCGGTCTCTGCCTCCCAAAGTACTGGGATTACAAGCGTGCGCCACCACGCCCGACATTTATTTTTCTTTTGAAACAGGGTTTCACCAAGTAGCTGAGGCTGACCTTGAACCTATGATGCTTCTGCCTCAGCCTCCTAAGTACTGGGATTACAGGCGTGCACCCCTATGCCCAGCTTTATTTATTTGTGGTACTGGGGATTGAACCCAGGGGCATTCTACCTCCAAGCTACACCCCCAGTCCTATTTTATATTTTATTTTGAAACAGGATCTCGCTAAGTTGCTGAGGCTGGTCTCGAACCTGCAATCCTCCTGTCTCAGGCCTCCCAAAGTACTGGGATTACAAGCGTGCGCCACCACGCCCGGCCAAAAACCACTCTTGACTCATCATTGTAAACACACAACTTCCAGGAAAATTGAGCTAACATTTTATAGGACAGTAAACCAAAGAGATAGACCATGGCCCCCAGCCCTATTTTATTTTTATTTTGAAACAGGGTCTCAGCCAGGCATGGTTGCGCACGCTTGTAATCCCAGTACTTGGGAGGCTGAGACAGGAGGATCGCAGGTTCCAGGACAGCCTCAGCAATGAGTGAGACTTTCGTCAACCTAGTGAGACCCTGTTTCAAAATAAAAATAAAATAGGGCTGGGGATGTAGCTTGGTGGTAGAACGCTCCTGGGCTCAATCCCCAGAACGAAAGAGAGAGAGAGAGAAAGAGAGAAAGACGAAAGAAAAAAAGAAAGAAATGGTCTCGCTGGGTTGCTGAGAGTCTCACTACTTGCTCAGGCTGTCCTTGAACCTGTAGTCCTCCTATCTCAACCTCCCAAGTACTTGGATTACAAGGGCACACCACCACGCCCAGCTCTAAACTTTTTATTTTGAAAAATTTCTGGTGAGCTGTGTATGGTGGTGCATGCCTGTAAACCATACTTGGGGGACTGAGACAGGAGGGTCGCAGGTTCGAGGACAGCCTCAGCAACTAGTCAGACTTTCATTAATCTAGTGAGACCCTGTTTCAAAATAAAAATAAAATAGAGCTGAGCGTGGTGGCACACGCTTGTCATCCTAGTACTTGGGAGGCTGACACATGAGGATCGCAGGTTTGCGGCTAGCCTCAGCAACCTCGTGAGGTTTTCCACAACTTAGTGAGATGCTGTTTCAAAATAAGTAATAAAATAGGGTTGGGGGTATATCCCGGAGGAAGAAGGCCCCTGGGTTCAATCCCAGTACCACCAAATAAGTAAATAAATAAAATAGGGGTGTAGCTTGGAGGTAGAGTGCCCCTGGGTTCAATCCCCAGTACCACAAAAAAAAAAAGGTCTTACTAGGTTGCTGAGAGTCTCACTACTTGCTGAGGCTGTCCTCAAACCTGCAGTCCTCCTATCTCAGCCTCCCAAGTACTGAGATTACAAGGGTACACCACCAGCCCGGCTCTAAACTTTTTATTTATTTATTTATTTATTTTGCGGTACCTGGGATTGAACCCAGGGGCATTCTACCTCCGAGCTACACCCCTGGCCCTATTTTTTATACTTTATTTTGAAACCAGGTCTCATGAAGTTGCAGAGGGTCTCACTAAGTAGCTGAGGCTGACCGCAAACCTGGATCCTCCTGTCTCTGCCTCCCAAGTACTGGGATTACAAGCGTGCGCCACCATGCCCGGCTAAACTTTTTATTTTGAAAGATTTCTGGTGAGCTAGGTGTGGTGGCGCACACCTGTAATCCCTTGGGTGGCTGAGACAGGAGGATTGCAGGTTCGGGGCCAGCCTCAGCAAGTAGTGAGACTCATCAACCTAGCGAGACCTTGTTTCCAAACAAAAATAAAAAATAGGGCTGGCAGTGTAGCTTGGAGGTAGAATGCCCTGGGGTTCAATCCCCAGCACCACCAAAATAAAGAAAGAAAATTTCTAGTGTACAGAAAAGCTGACAAAATAGCCTGTGAATACCCACGTCTTCCACCTCAATAACAATTTTTGGCATTTTGCCACGTTTGCCTTCTCTCTCTCCATCAACACATATATATGAATGCAAATGTATTTTTTGGATCAGTAACTTGGAAATAAATTACAGAGATCATGATATTTCATCTCTACTTCAAAATGCGTCTCTAAGAATAAGGAAATGCATGATCACAACATTACTGTGGCACCTAAGAGCATGAATAGTTCAGCAGGACTCTGACATCTGTCTCTCATACATTCCAATCTCCCCAGAGTTCCAAAAGATCACAGTGGCACATGCCTCTGATCCCAGTTCTTGGGAGGCTGAGACAAGGATCGCAGGTTTGAGTCAACTTCAGCAATTTAGCAAGATCCTGTTTCAAGATAAAATATAAGTAGCTGAGGCTGGCCACGAACCCGGATCCTCCAGTCTCCGCCTCCCAAGTACTGGGATTACAAGCGTGCACTACCATGCCCGGCTAAGATAAAATATAAAAAGGGATGGATGTGTAGCTTGGTGATAGAGCATCCCAGATTCAATCCCCACAAAACCAAAGCAAGGCAAACGATGACATGGATGTTTTCAACAGTCCCAGCCACTTGTCTTGTGGAATGCCCGGGCCGGATTTGCCTCCCGGGGTTACCTCACTCCCTGTCCTCTGCATTTGCTGCACCCTGCAGGTTAGCTTTCCAGGCTTGAGTAGATGGAGATGGCCTTTTTGACATCAAGGTGACATGGCCTATATATTACACCACATACTTATACACTTTGGACAAGTTATTTCATGTGCCTCAGTTTCCCAAAACAGCTCATTTACCTTGCGGGCACATTGCGAGGAGTACCTGAGCTGATGTAAAGGGTTTCGAGCAGAGCCTGTTGTGTGTTAGCTGCTGTTAGTACTTTCATTTCTGCTCTTGGGACCCTCTCTCCC
>PVJS01062151.1:0-10802 GCA_004027185.1 Glis glis | reverse complement strand
ATCCTCCAGTCTCAGCCTCCCAAGTACTGGGATTACAAGTGTGCCCCACCACGCCTGGCCCTACTATTTCTTTTTAAGCGTTTTTCCTTCAGGGGCAGTCTAAAGAAGTCCAGTCCTAGCTGGGCATGGTGGCGCACACTTGTAATCCCAGTACTTGGGAGTCTGAGACCGGAGGATCCGGGTTCGCAGCCAGCCTCAGCTACTTAGTGAGGCCCTCCGCAACTTAGTGAGACCTCGTTTCAAAATAAAGAATAAAAAATAGGGCTGGGGGTGTAGCCCAGAGGTAGAATGCCTCTGGGTTCAGTCCCGGTACTGCAAAAAAAAAAAAAAAGAAAGAAAGAAAAAATAAAAGAAGTCCAGTCCTTCTAGAAATAAAAAAAAGAAGTCCAGTCCTTCCACTTCCACCTCTCCCACCTACACAGTAACAAGTTACTACTTCTTACTATTATTAGGTGCATCCGGGTTTATCCTCGTGAGTATATGCCTATCTTTATTTCTGAGCTCTTCTAATTCTGGCATCAGTTCATTCTGGTCAGCAAAGAAAAGTAGATGTGGGAAGCAGAAATGTGTGAAGACCATCTGATCACAACTTTCAAATCAATTGACGCTTCTCAAAATTCAGACACCATAAAGATTTGTATTTAATATCTGTGCTGAGGAAATATATCTGAATGGAAAGAGTAGATAAGCAGGCTGTAGAAATCTGAAGAGCTTAGCTTGCCCACTCTCATTCAGTACCTAAAAATATGGGCTTTTTTGTTTTGTTTTGTTTTGTTTTGCTTTGTTTTGCTTTCTTGTGCTTTTTATAAGAACAAAAGTTAATGTCATGTCTAAAGCAGTTAACATTGAGAGACCCCTACAGTCCATTAAAGGAGAAGGGGAAGTGTGATAGGAAGAAAAAACCTTTAGGTTGTTATGAAAGTGTTGCTGCCTGGTCAGACTTGGAATTTATACAGACCTCCTTGTCTGGTGCCAAGGAGAGGGCTTAATAGTCACTTCTGTCCCAGCTGCAGTCATTTGATTGTGTTGGTAAGGAGACAACAAAAAGAAGAGCAATTCAGTAATCTAAACAGGACCAAACAAAGAAGCTGAAAAAAGGTGTATGCCGCAGAGACAGGGAGGGGTTGGGGGGAGAGATGTGGCCTGGCAGTGTTCCAAAGGTGGGAAAAGGCAGGCTGTGGCACAGAGGAGTAAACATCCAGGACCTGCAGCTTTGTAGCAAAAACAGAGCAGCAGATGATTTGTTATGGTGCTGTCAGCACATCCGTTCTTGTTCGGTTTAGACAATAATTGTGTGCTTGGCAAACCATGGCAAGAGTGACAGTTGAAAACTCTTGGATTGCTCTCAATAGTCAGTTCTGAGGAAAAGCCATGGGTTCAAAACCAAAAACTAAGGATGCAGTGTGTTTGTCTTAACAGTTTTCTCTTTTACTTTCAGTTGTTAGTTGTCGATGTAAGATCTCTATCCATTCTTGTGTACCCCAGGCACTTCCATATGCACTCTTCCCCAACCCCTCAAGCCTCTTCTCTTCCCCCTCTTAATAGAAGCAATTGTTCAGGGCATGTTTATGGACCAGTCTACAAACAGGAAACTCTACTTCCTGAAATATGATGGGAGTTGAATGATACTGAATGGATAAGATGAAAACTTGTGAGTTAAGTGTTCTTTAAAGATCTCTGGCTGAAATGCATTTCTTATGGGAAGAGGAAGGAAAAAGTATAAGTTAGTGAAAGCAGCTTCATTTCATAGAAACCCAAAGTCAATCTTTCTGAAAAGCTGAACAAGCCCTGGTGTCTTTATTGAATTACATCTTGGGTTAATGACGTTTACCAGCCAACCTATTTGAAATCATCCAGGAGAGGGAATTTTTTGGTGGGTTTTGTGTTTTTTATTTTTTTATTTTTTTGGTTGGTTGGTTTTTAAAAAAAAAAGTCAGTGGGCTAGGGATGTTGCGGATGTAACACAGTGGTAGAGCTCTTGCCTAGCATGTGCAAGGCCCTGGATTCTATGCCTGGCACTGGAAAAAAGAAAAGGTCAAGAGGGGGTATGTTTATTTGCATTACTTTTCTTTCCTTCTTTTTTGGTAGTAGGGATTGAGCCCAGGGTCATCTACCTCAGAGCTACACCTCAGCCTTATTTTTTTTTTTTTTTGGTAGAACCCAGGGGCGTTCTACCTCCGCGCTACACCCCCGGCCCTATTTTTTATACTTTATTTTGAAACTAGGTCTCACGAAGTTGCCTCACTAAGTAGAGAGAGACAGGGAAAGAGAGTGAGTGAGCTGAGGCTGGCCACAAACCCGGATCCTCCAGTCTCCGCCTTCCAAAGTACTGGGATTACAAGCATGCACCACCACGCCCGGCCCTTATTTTTTATTTTGAAATAGGGTCTAAGCCAGGCATGGTGGCACATGCTTGTAATCCCAATACTTGGGCAGCTGAGACAGGAGGATTGCAGGTTCCCAACCAGCCTCAGCTACTTAGTGAGGCCCTCCACAACTTAATGAGACCCTGTTTCAAAATAAAGAATAAAAAATAGGGCTGGGGGTGGAGCTCAGAGGTAGAAAACCCCTGGGTTCCATCCCCAGTAACACAAAAAAAAAAAAAAAAAGAAAAGAAAAACAAGGTCTCACTAAGTTGCCTAGGCTGGCCTGGAACCTGTGACCCTTCTGTCTTGGCCTCCCAAGTACTGAGATTACAGGTGTGTACCACCATGCCTGGCTTATCTGCATTTCTTGGTGTTTATATATCTCCAAGGGAAGGCAGGAGCCTATTTTTTTCTATACACTCTCATGCTTTCAGGATAGAAACACTCAACCATAGAACTAGCAGAAAAATATCTAGCTGTAGATGAATTAAAAAAAGCAAAAGTTTTTAGGTTATTGATGTCACCTAGATGTCATTCATAGATGCCCACATGTAGCTGATGAGCCCTGGCTTTTAAATACCCTGGCAGTAGAGTCTGATTGGGATTGGGAGCTATCAGTTGGGAGGAAATCTACCCCCCACCTTCAGGGTATGTCTTCCCAGAGTACTCCTAGAGTCATGATTTACCAGGGCTTTGCGCTCTTCCTCTGGAGCACTTTCCTGTTCTCATGATGACAAGTGTCTTGGTTATAGGAATTTTGGTTACATACAGCTTTGGAGTGAGTGATTTTGTTGCTTCAATTAAATAGCCCCCCCTTTCTCCTTTTTCTTCTCCCCAGGCAAGGAGAGCCTCATCACTGACAGTGGAAAGCTGTATGCCCTTGATGTACTGCTGACTCGGCTCAAGTCTCAAGGACATAGGGTCCTTATCTACTCCCAGATGACCAGGATGATAGACCTTCTAGAGGTAGGAGAAGGAACCTTGGGAACCTAGAATGCCTTGGCATGGAGGAATCAGATGTCCATGACTAATGTCAGTCCTGTTTAATGGGAACTCTAAGACTCCTTTTTCTGATATTAGTCTATAAAGGGAACAGAAGCAGCACCTAGTAGATAGGAAGTATGCAAAAGGATTTCTGCCTCCTTCCCTAGGGATTGAACCCAAGGGCATTCTACCACTGAGTTGCACCCCTTGCCCTTTTTTATTTTGAGACAAGGTCTCGCTAAGTTGCCCAGGCTGGCCCCTAACTTGTCTCAGCCTCTCAAGTACCAGGATTATAGGGATGTGCCACCGCACCTGGCTCCCTTTTCTTTTTATTTTGAAACAGGGTCTCACTAAGTTGCTAAGGTAGGCCTTGAACCTGAGATCCTTCTATCTCAGCCCCCCAAGTAATGGGATTACAGGAGTGTACTACCATGCCTGGCTAAAATTTCCCAATTTTAAAGCAAATCACAGCTTTGGAACCTTCTTTGAAAAGTCCTCTGAAATTCTGTATGGAAAAAAAAAGATTGGAGATTAGTTTTCTATATAAAAACCCAGAGTGCAGCTTTTCGACTTGAGTTGATGTAATGGTTCTCAATTACATGTTGCTGACACCTGGGAAGCTTTAAAAAATATTAATGTTTGGTCAGCCCCAGAGATTCTTATTTAGTAAGTTTAGAGTGAGGCCTGGGCATCGTTTCAAATTGGACATCCAGGATAGTTAAAAATTCTTGAAGTGATTCTAATATATCCAAAGTTCACAACCACTGGTATAGTAGTGAGAGAGCTATGTCACAGCAGCTTTTATTTCTTTAATTACTTACATGTTTAGGTTCCCTCTACTTTCTTGTCTGAATAGTGGCTTCTTATTTGAGGGAGATGAGGTCACGGACATAGAAACAGGAGAATGAGAGTGAGAACAAATAATCACATACCACTAGAGTAAGTCTTTGTACAAATGTTCAAGCAACTAAATGTGTATGTAAATATTCTCGTGTTTTTCCTTGGGTTTTATATATGTAAAGCTTTATATTCTACTCCTGCTATTCCAGTGAGTAATTGTAATAAGTAAGTGGAAATTAAATTGGACCATGATCATTCCTATCTAGGAATAAGGCAATAGGGACAATAGCAGTGCAAAAGGAGTGAACGTAACAATAGGGGATGTCTTTGGAAGCCAAGTGTGGTTTCCTGGATTGTGTAGTGGATTATCCGAATTCAGTGGCAGGCTCCTTTTTTTTTTTTTGCGGTACCGGGGATTGAACGCAGGGGCGTTCTACCTCCGCACTATGCCCCCGGCCCTATTTTTTATACTTTATTTTGAAACCGGGTCTCACGAAGTTGCGGAGGGCCTCACTAAGTAGAGAGAGAGAGAGAGAGACAGGGGAAGAGAGAGAGACAGAGAGAGAGAGAGAGAGCGCACGAGCTGAGTCTGGCCGTGAACCCGGATCCTCCGGTCTCCGCCTCCCACAGTACTGGGATTACAAATGTGCGCCACCACACCTGCCGGCAGGCTCCTTTTAATATGATATTTAGCCGGGCGTGGTGGCGCGCGCTTGTAATCCCAGTACTTGGGAGGCTGAGACCAGAGGGTCCGGGTTCGTGGCCAGCCTCTGCTACTTAGTGAGGCTCTCCACAACTTAGTGAGACCCTGTTTCAAAATAAAGAACAAAAAATAGGGCTGAGGGTACTGTAGCTCCGAGGTAGAATGCCCCTGGGTTCGATCCCCGGTACTGCAAAAAATAATAATAATAATATGATATTTGAGGCCAATTTAATCACCATCCTTAAACTTTATATAGTGCTTAACCCCTTGAATGCTGTTGACAGGACATGCTTTCTGGTTTGTATTCTGAATAGGTCACCTATTTCTGAGTGATGAAAAAATGCTTATGTCACCATAAAATAGGTGATTAAGCCATTATGTTTGATGTAAATTTTGACTGTTTTAGTTCTTTTGTGTGTGGGGGGGTGGTACTGGGGATTGAACCCAGAGGCATTCTACCTTCAAGCCACACCCCCAGCCCGATTTTATTTCTTATTTGGAAACGGGGTCTCGCTAGTTTGATGAGAGTCTCACTACTTGCTGAGCTGTCCTTGAACCTGCTATCCTCCTGTCAGCCTCCCAAGTACTGGGATTATATGTGTGCACCATCATGTCCGGTTGTGTTATAATTCTGAGCAGCAACAATTCAAAATGAAAAGGCTGCCTGCATCTCTAATGTTCTGTTCAAACCAGATGATAACAATAGCCAAAACAATTTGAGTATCTTTCCTACAAGTGAGGCCCTTTTTAGGTAAAGTGCTTATCTTGTTCTGAAATCAGGAAAAGTACAGATGAAGTAGTGATCTTCAGTTGTTAAGAAGTACAGAAAAAGGAGCATGGGCGTGGTGGTGCACACCTGTAATCCCAGTACTTGAGAGGCAGAAACAGGAGGATTGCAGGTTTGAGACGAGCCTCAGCAACTTAGGGAGACCCTTTTTTTTTTAGTCCTGGGGACTGAACCCAGAGGCATTCTGCCTCCGAGCCACACCCCCTAGCCCTATTTTATTTTTATTTTTAAACAGGATCTTGCTAGGTTGCTGAGAGTCTCACTAAGTTGCTGAGGCTGCCCTTGAATCTACAATTTTCCTTTCTCAGCCTCCGAAGTACTGGGGTTACAGGCGTGTGCCACTACGCCTGGCTGTGGGGTTTTGCTTTGTTTTGTGGCAGTGCTGGGGATTGAACCTAGGACCTCATGCATGCTAGGCAAGCACTCTACCACTGAGTTATTTCCCCATCCTGACCCTGTTTCAAAATAGAAAATAAAATAATCTAGCTCTGGGAGGCGAAGGTGAGTATAGGTGGTTTTAAGTTTCATATAGGCTTACATTTTAGTCCTTCATTTTGTGTATTGTACACTTCTAGGTACTCATTACTACCAAAGTAAATAATTCAGGATATAATAATAAATTTTGTTCAGGATGAATGCTGTAAACCCCATCCACAGGCCACTTCCTATCTATCTGTAATCCAGCACTTATGGGGGGGGGATTTGATGTAGTGAGTAGGATTTACAAACAAGGCAGCTTGAGAAACCTTTTCTAAATGTAGATGCATCCCTATAGGAAATTCTAAATAGGGAAAAGCAATTCAAAGCCTGAATTTCACAATTGCTGACGTTCCTCAGCCATACGTAAAACATGCATCTAGAATACTGAAGCCAGAGAATTTTGCAATTGTTTGTGTGTTTCTAAAGCTAAAATGAAACTCGTCTTGTTTCCGTAATACTAATATTGTTTCTTCAACATTTTCCTTATGAAAGTTAGTTAATTTCCATATGAAAGTTCCTTCTTTTTTTTGTTCATTTGTACTAATGTTATCACTCAAATGAACTACATTCTTTATTCTAGGAGTTTAGCCCTGAAACAGTTTATTTTGTGGGCATGTAATTACAGTGGTCACAGTGTTTACTTTTATGTCTAATCATTTATTTATTTATTTATTTATTTTGGTACTGGGGATTGATCCCAGAGACATTCTACCTCCACGTTATACCCCCAGCCCAATTTTATTTCTTATTTGGAAACAGGGTCTTGCTAAGTTGCGGAGGGCCTCACTAAGTTGCTAGGCTGACTTCAAACCTGCAATCCTCCTGTCTTAGCCTCCCAAATACTGGGATTACAAGTGTGTGCCACCACACCCAGCTGCTTTTCTAATCAATTATTGAAATGTAAATGTTTCGTGAATCTTAAGATAATGCATGATTATTAGGTCTACATTTCTTTATCTTTGTGTGTGTGCGCGTGTACGCGCGCGCGCGCGCGCGCGCGTGTGTGTGTGTGTGTGTGTGTGTGTGTGTGTGTTACTGGGGATTGAACCCAGAGGTATTCTACCTCTGAGCTACCTATTTTATTTTGAAACAGGATCTCACTAAATTGAAGAGGGCCTTGCTAAGTTGCTGAGACTGGCCTCGAACCTGCGATCTTCCTGTCTCAGCCTCCCTCCCAAGTACTGTGTTTGCAGGGATGCACCACCACGCCTGTCTTCTTTATCTTTCAGAGTATTTTCAGGCACTTTCATAATGAATACTTTTAGTGTAAATGTTCATGAAAGCCATGTTTCTGCTTTAAAAATGACCTTGTACATGAATCTGAAGGATCTTGTTATAAAAGATCTTTTGTATGGATGCTTTCTGTTGAGTACACTTGACTTTTTTTTTGCAGAAATACCTTGATCCTTGCCTCGTTTCTTCAGCCTCTAAAAGCTGGTTTTTTATTTTATTTTTTTCCAGGATTCTCTTTTTTCCATTGACATGTCTTATATTCTATACAAAGAGGGAAAGTAAAGCTCCCGATACAGTAGGAGTTAGAAACTCAGATGGAAGCATTGAAGCTCTGTTGTGTAGCTGTGGAACATGTTAGAATTTCTCTTTGATCCAGCCTTTTTTTCCTGTTTTCCTTTTTTCTTCTTCTTCCTTATTATTGTGTGTCAGATACAGAACAGATACTGTTTATCTCTTCATTTCTAGAGCTCAGCAGAACTAGAAGACAGTAAAGATTCACATGCTTCTATAGGGCCAGATTTCCATTGTGTGAGAAATACTAGTACCAAGTGCTTAGTATTTGCTCAACTTTTGTGTGTGTGTGTGGCACTGGGGATTGAACCCAGGGACATTCTACCTCTGAGCTACACCCCCAGCCCTATTTTATTATTTTTATTTTGAAATAGGGTCTCGCTAGGTTGATGAGTCTCACTATTTGCTGAGGCTGTCCTCGAACCTACGATCCTCCTGTCTCAGCCTCCCACGTGCTGGGATTACAAGCATGTGCCACCAATCCCAGCTGCTCAATATTTTATAAAGTGATTGATTAGCCTACTTTTCCCTTTGGGTAAAAATCTGACTTTAATTTAAATTGCTTGTATAAGTATCAGATCTTCTTTCAAATAGAATTCTGTATTCAGAAATTTTTTATCCTTTCACATGGCCTCCAAATACTGTTTCTGGATAGGGAATTAACCAAAAGAAGATTTGCTAATTTCCAGGATCAGGAAGTTTTACTTTGCCACAGGCAGAAGTCAAGGATAAGCAGATCATTAAATGTTATGCTAATGGGTTTATTTTATACTTAGTCCCCTATAGTATCTTGGTTGTTGGGGATGGTATGGAAATAGACATAGCCCCTGTAAAGTTGGGATGGTAGTATCCAACTACACATCAGATAAAATTCTTCCTACCCTACCAGGATTACTGTAGTCAGGGCTCCCCCTCCATATTCTTGTAGTTGCAGAGCCATTAAAACATTACAGATGATGTATATTATCTCCAGGTCTCCACTTTTGAGATTTATTACTGTTGCATTAAGCAACTGAGTCTGCAATTGAGGGAATTAAGCTACTAACTTAGATTTCTTTGGAATACACAGAAGAACTTGGAAAGGGGCAGTCAGCTGATGCTGTATGTGGTATGATTGTTAAGTACTAAAAACCTGACAAATCTTCAACTTAACCAATATATGAAAATAGTACAACATAGAATTAAATTGAGAACTATAAGATTGTAAAGATTGCCAGGTACAGTGGTACACACCTGTAACCCCAGTACTTGAGAAGCTGAGACAGGAGGATCCGGGTTCGCGGCCAGCCTCAGCTACCTAGTGAGGCCCTCTGCAACTTAGCGAGACCCTGTTTCAAAATAAAGAATAAAAAATAGGGTTGGGAGTATAGCTCAGAGGTAGAATGCCTCTGGGTTCAATCCCCAGTACCACAAAAAAATAATAAATAAATAAATAAAGAGAACCAGGCAGGATGGTACACACCTATAATCCCTGTACTTGGGAGGCTGAGACAGGAGGATGGCAGGATCAAGACCAGCCTCAGCAACTAACCGAGACCCTGTTTGCAAATAAAAATAAGCTGGGGGTGGTGGCACATACCTGTAATCTCAGTACTTGGGATCTGAGACAGGAGGCTCACAGGTTGGAGGTCAGCCTCAGCAACTGAGTGAGGCCCTGTTTCAAAATGAAAAAATAAAATAGGCTGGGGGTATAACTCAGAGGTAGAATGCCGCTGGTTTCAGTCTCTCTCTCTCTCTTTCTCTCTCTCTCTCTTTTTGTGACACTGGGGATTGAACCGAGGGGCATTCTACCTCCAAGCGACATCCCCATCCCTATTTTAGTTTTATTTTGAAACAGGGTCTCTCAGTACTTGCTGAGGCTGTCCTCAAACCTGCGATCCTCCCGCCTCAGCCTCCCCAAGTACTAGGATTACAGGCGTGTGCCACCATGCCCGGTTCCTGGGTTCAATCTCTAGTAACACAAATAAAAAGTTGGGGAGCTGGAGATGTAGCTCAGTAGTAGAGCAACCCTCGGCTCAATCTCAGTAACCCCCCAAAAAAAATTAAGAATGGGAAGACATTCTCTTCATTGCATCTCTCCAAGTGTCTTCATTCTTTTTTTTTTATTATTTATAAAAGAAAGTTAATTTAGGCCACAATTTGCCTTGTGCTACATCATAACATGGCAGAAGGGCAATCAGGTGCCTGGGGAAGAGACAAAATAAGGGGGTCACCTTGCCTTATAACAGCTTACTCTCGAGGTAACTAATCTAGTCCCAGTAGAACCTATTCATCTTAACAACCCAGTCACCTCTTAAAGGCCCCAGCAACTTCCATTCCTGTTACACTGGAGACCACATGTCATCATGAGTTTTGGAGGCAATAAACCGTGTTCAAAGCTTAGTGTAAAGCCGGGTGTGGTGGCGCACGCTTGTAATCCCAGTACTTGGGAGGCGGAGACCGGAGGATCCGGGTTCGTGGCCAGCCTCAGCTCACTCACTCTCTTTCCCTGTCTCTCTCTACTTAGTGAGGCAACTTCGTGAGACCCAGTTTCAAAATAAAGTATAAAAAATAGGGCTGGGGTTGTAGCTTGGAGGTAGAAGGCCCCTGGGTTCAATCCCTGGTACTGCAAAAATAAATAAATATAAATAAATATAAATAAATAAATAAATAAATAAAAGCTTAGTGTAGCTGGGCACAGTGATGCACACCTGTAATCCCAGTACTTGGAAGGCTGAGACAGGAGAATTGCAGGTTCCAGGCCAGCCTCAGCAATTTAGCAAGGCCCTCTGCAACTTAGTGAGACCCTGTTTCAAAATACAAAATAAAAAGGGCTAGGGGTGTAGCTCAGAGGTAGAATGCCCCTTGGTTCAAGTACAAAAAAACAAAACCCAAAAAAAAGTAATCTTAAATATTCTTTTTTTTTTTTTTTTTTTTTTGCAGTACTGGGGATGGAACCCAGGGGCATTCTATCTCTGAGCTACACCCACAGCCCTTTTTTTATTCTTTTTTTTTAAATTTTATTTTATTAGTGCATTGCAGTAATATATCTTGAAGGATTTCATGGTGGTTGACGTATACATGCACTGATCGGTCAATTAGCCCTCCCCAATTCCCATCCCCTCTGCCTCCCCCCTCC
>PVJS01062150.1:0-10808 GCA_004027185.1 Glis glis | reverse complement strand
TATACTTTATTTTGAAACCGGGTCTCACGAAGTTGCGGAGGGCCTCACTAAGTAGAGAGAGAGAGAGACAGAGAGAGAGAGAGAGAGAGAGAGAGACAGAGAGAGAGAGAGAGAGAGAGAAAGAGAGAGAGAGCTGAGGCTGGCCGAGAACCCAGATCCTCCGGTCTCCGCCTCCCAAAGTACTGGGATTACAAGCATGCGCCACCATGCCCGGCCTTGGTAGCTAAACTTGAACTACCAATCATTTGATAATTTAAGCATCAGATATGATAATTTTATAGAAATAAAATTATAGAAGTGATGGATACATTTACTAATAAATGCATCTTTAAGTTTCATAACAAAACCTGTCTGTAGAAGTGCTTTACTGGTTAATGAAGTCATTTGTATAACAAGAATATTTCAAAAATAAAATCCCATAGGATCATAATATACTAATGTTGGTTTGAAATATTTTATATGGGGCTAGGATATAGCTCAGTGGTACAGTTCTTGCCTAGCATGTCCGAATCCCTGGGCTCAATCCTCAGCACTACAAAAACCAAAATTAAAAATAAGAAAGAAATACTTCATATGTATATAATTTTTACATTTATCAATCCATCTATATATTTTGTTTATTTTCTAAAGAACTAATTAGGTTCAGAAACTAAGTATGTCATATCTCCTGCATGGATACTCAAGTAAAACCTTGCAAGGCTAACTAATGTAAAATTAATAAAAATTCACATTTTAACTCTATCTCCAAATAAAAGGATTCTACACAGGTCAAAGGTATTTCAAATATTAATACTATTCTAATAAATTATCACTTAAGCTTTTTCTGTTTCTTAATCCCCATATCTAAGGGGGCTACAATAGCTAGTAATTGATACTAATAAGCTATTTGCCTCTATTTTATTTACATCTATTTATCTGGTTTATTGACATTTCACATGTCAATCAAAAAACAATAAAATGGATAAAATGGTGTTTCAAATAATGAACAAATTGTATGGAAACCAGAGATATATCAAGAGAAATTTACTTTTGGAAGTCCTTCTCTGAATATTACACACATTAAGAGACAGACTTGACTTGCTTTTGCTTGACTTGACTTAAAACCAAAGTTATGCTTCACAGTTTTTTTAAAATGCATATGAATCCTACCAGAAACAACATAAAACTCCAAATTGAAAAGGTTTCCAGATGGACACAGTTCATAAAATGTCCATTTGAAAGAAAATAAAAACCATCTTCCTTCAGCATAGAAATGAGTAAATATTATATTATACTGCATGTGTAGAACTTCATATATTTAAACTATAGATTCTTTCTAATGTGTCATTTCATTTCAATAAAAACAACATTTTAAGAAATCATATACTTCAAATGAAGACAACATAATATGGAATACAGTAATGATGTTTCCAAGTTGTCATGGTTACTTGCTTGTCAGATCCCATTTCTAACTCACACTCCATGGCTGTCAGCAATAGAACAGCATAGCAAAACTCTGGAAGTCAACACTCACCTGAGAAGGCCAAAATAAAAATGTCAAAAATGATGGCATATACACAGATCTTGGCTGAAGTTTGACACAACACTCTTCTGCCAGAACCCAGAAGATTCCAGAATTGATGAAAAATGGAGCTTTGAGTTGAATGTGATCTCAACAGGAAATGAAATCCATCTTTCTGTCTCTTGGAGGACTACCAAGTGTGTCTTCTTTCATTAGAGCTGCTTCTAATTCGTACATTGGTTCCAAAAAGGAAAAGGCCAACACCCTCAGTGAGAGAATAAAATGGAGTAGCTACCTACTTATTTAATCCACCTTATTTGGTCTTAGTTGAAGATTTCTTTTGTTTGCCCCATTCTATAACTATATTGAGATAGATTTAAATAATATATGCTATTATAAATATGTATGCCCAATGTGTCAGAGTGAATAGAGAAAAACTGCAAAAAGGTTCATGTATTAACAAATATCTTCATACTTCCTATTTTCATTTAACGGAGAGCAGAGAAAATTTTCTCCTAATTGTTCAGTTGTACCTTTTTAAAAATAAGATATTGAAATTAATTAACAGAAATTTCAAGGACATATTTGCATGAATTTGAAAATCAAATGTAATTAATAAATGCAATTTACTATTTAATAAATATATAGAAAAATAAGTGTGTGCCTTCATAATAAATATCTAGACCAGTGTTTTATAGACTGAATTTTGAGACCTATATGGTCTTAAAAGGAAAGTCTTGATTTACATAAAATTGGGAAAACTATATTCTAAACATTCACAGTACATCTTTGCTATTGGCTGTGAAAACAAACTTTAATAATAATGATTTAACTGTTGATTTTCAATATCTTTTTTCCTAACAAAATTTTGTCACATAAGCCTAAAAAGCTTAATGTTTCCTATGGAACCATACTAGGGGACTTTTCTCTGCAACAAAATTCTACAAAAATTAAATTTTTCAGACAGATTTTTACTTCCACCATAAGATTATAGGATGTTACTTAATTTTGTCATAAACTTTAAGTAAAATTTGTCTATTTTGTACAACCATTGTATTTTATGAAGAACATAGTTAATAAATGATAATATTGTGCTCATTTCAAAAAGTGGTATATTGATGCAGAAAAATGACACAAGGCAAGAATTGCAACAAAGTTTTCTTTTTTAATGGGTTTTCCAAATTAAGTTACTTGAAAGGAAAATCAATTCTGCTCTCTGGTCATTAGAATAATAAGAGTAAAGTTATCTTGTTTCAAAGTAATCTCTGAGACATCTGATTTTCAAAAATCTTAGAAGAAAAAAAGAATCAAGTCTAGAAAAGAATAAACAAAATATTTTTTAGCTTAGAAGGTACTCACAAAGTTCACATTTTAATAGCATGTTTATAAAGTAGAAAAGATATATGGATGATGACTGCAACATTATTTTTAAAGGATAAGAGATAAGTAAATCAATAAATCCAGAGATAAATACTTCAGAAGAGTAAAAGCTGTTTGGAGAAAGTATATAGCCTACCATAATGCACATATATATACGAATATATGTATGTATGTATATGTAAACCCAGATGTTTCCAGAACTGATGAAAAATGGAACTTTGAATTGAATGTGATCTCAATAGGAAATAAAATCCATCTTTCTATCTCTTGGAGGACTACCATATATGTAAATGTGTGTATGTATAAAGAGAAAGAAATGACATCACAGACAAAGCAAAATAAGAAGGTATCAGGAGCATGGGCGTCTTAATCCCCATTTCTGGATCTGCATCCTCTCTAGGTCCCTCAGCTTTACTCCTGATTCCTTCTCACAGTGGCAAATGTAGCTTCTTCCAGTCATCCTGCATTCATGCTCCTGGTTATATCTGAAAACGTTTATGTCATGGGAATTTTCTCTCTTCACTGGTGTTTCCCAGCCAACAACAACAAAAACAAAGTGCTATTAGGCAAAAGCTGTATGGAAATAGGTAAGATACAATGAAAAAAATACCTACCATAAAATGTATCAAGAAAGTTCCTTTTGTCACAGTGTATAAATTCTGAGAATAACACCTACCAGAATAATACTTTAAAATAGAAATAAGGAAATATTAAGAAACAAAGGAATTTTAAATAATTATACATGATGCACTTTTAAATGTGTTCCAACAATCTCATCAAGTAAGTAGGCAAAGCTTGGGGTAGATTATTCATAGATATGTTATTCCTTTGTAAACTTTAGGAAAAACACATTATTCGTTTCTGCATGCTAGGGAGTTATTTTGGGAATCACTATTATATGTACTTCTGACATCCTCCCATTTGAAAAGAATGTGCTACTTTGCTAGGAGCCAGCCCAAGATCCCCCCAGATGATTCCTATTAGGTGCTAACATGGTAAAGCCTTGGAAAGCAAAAGGCAGATTGGCAGGGTGGCCTCATTTAGAACTGAGCATGACATAAATTTGTTACTTCTCATTTGTGTTTCTTGCTACAGTAAAGATAATTATTTTTCAGCCAGGAAAAAACTCTTTAATATTTATCATACTGCTTTTTCCACTGCCTTTCCTGAAAAAAGTTCAAAGATTTTCAAAGTATGATCATCTGTGAAGGCTTTAAAGGTCTGTAGAGTTTTCATGCATCTAAGTAAATAGTAACATATAAAATACCTGTGAATTCAATATTTGGATTTATATGAAAAAAATCTGTTTGAATATGTACACCAGCTATTGAGGTAATTTAACTTGAGAGACTGAGTGCTCTAGAAAAAAAATGTATCCTGTTTAACTTTTCTAATAAACTTTAGCCACTTTAACATATTTTCTAGTAAGCTAACAGAGTAATTTTAGGTTTAAAAATTTGCAATTAGATTTTGCATTTAAATCTAAAAACACAGATATATTAGATCTAAAATCTAGTTTATATATATATGTATATATAATATATCCATAATATATATATATCCATATATATGTTATATATATTACATATATTTATCCATAACATATATATATATGTTTACAGAAAGAGATTCAACAATGATGCTATCTATGTATCCATAAGGCTTAATATCCTTTTGCATGGCAGAAAAACTTTCAAAATAAAACTTTGAAACATTGGTACATACATAATCTACCATATTTCTACCAAAACTCTGATTTTCTACCAACTACTTTATGATTATGAAATATGTATAACTAGATCTATAGCAATAGTCAGGCTGTTTAGACAATATATGTATAGCACACAGATCTCAAGTCAAAAATTTTGACATCTCAAATAAGTAAATATTTAGGTTGAATACTTGACAGAAGTCCTATTGGTGTATTGATAATATGAAGAAAGGAGAAAAGTAGTCCTAGAATCAGGTCAAGAAGTAATACAATGTTTTTCTCCACCAAATGTTACCTAGAACTTGGATGTGTTACGGTGCCAATTCCTTTTTAGATTCACCAGTAACCTTACCACATGAATAAACCATATCTGGCAGAAGGCAGCACTTAATCATAGAAGACTATTTGTAACCTGTATATGAGAGTTTGAACAAACTTGCCTTTAAAAGGCAAAAAGCAACTTGACTTTACAATTTGTTGTTTATAACTAAGATCACACTCTGTGAGATGACACCATATCTTGTTATAGTTCTGTCAGTCTAGACATAACCAAAGTTCTTTTCTTGTACAGAAAACTGCTATGAGTGATGAATTCCTATACATGAGTGGCATTAATCTATGCTTATAAAAGTGCGCAGATGGGTCCAGGGGTATAAATTGGTGCATATAACAACTGAGTCAGAATTATCTTCCAAACGATAATGTCTCAGTCTTTGGTTATTTATGAATGTTGCCTACTGCTTTAATCTACTGCTAGATTTGTACACGATACCCTTCAATGTCAAAAACAGTCACACTCAAAGTATGACTTTCCATTAAGCAATACAATTTTGGTAGTCACATCTTTTCAAATGGAAAGTTTGTACATTAGACTGATTAGGGAAAATTTGTCCTGGTGCACTCAGCAGGCACAGCTATTAGCTAATCAACATATACACTGCCAGGCAAATTCCTCACTGCCTGACTCATCAGTCATAATTTATCAGATTTATGGGGTCAAGAGGGCTCACTGCAATCCGATCACTATAATTAATTTTATATAATGCTCTACTGACAATAACAATGATAAACAAAAAGTAAAGTTGAGAATTCCAATGACCAGGTAGCCCAGTTAAGCATGAGATTCTTATTTGCTGACCTATGAATATTTCTCTCTTCTGCCTTTATAACTTTAACCAAGTGGGAGGAAAATTTATTGAGGGGATCCTCAGCATTCATTCCTAAATCCAAATTTCTCACAAAGTTGAATCAATAAAAGTACTGGGCCAGATAAACTGTTCAAATCATTGTTAGCAATATAACACTGAAATTAGATTCTTTATTTGAATTTTCAATTCTTCCACTGTTTTAGACATTTCGTGGTCATCTATTGATCCACAGCAAACACCTCTTATTATAAATTGACCAACCAAATGCAGACTCTGCCAGCTCTGAACTGTGTGTTAATAGATCACTTACACTGCCTCCTATTTCTACATAGACAAGCTCCCAGGACCTTCTCAATGGGGCCGGAATAAAAGAGAAGCAAAGGAGAGTTTAGATGTTTTAAGTGCATGCTTTTCTCCAGGTATATGCTTTCTGACAGCACTGAAAAGAACAAGCTAAAAGGTTTTCTTTTTCTTTTTTTATGTTGTATCATCAGTACCTTTCTCATATTCGATTAATTAAAAAGCGAGTATGAAATATGGAATGACAGTATTTGTCTGGCTTTTGACATTTCAGGCTGCTTTTGGCTTATTTATGTTACCCTTACTCAATTTCTGCAAGATATTAGGACAGTTATTATCATACTTGCTATTATTTCATTGAAATATGAAAAATATATACATCAAGAGAAACCAAATAAAATTTCTTCTTGGAAAATCATATAGATAGCAGCAAAGCCAAGGCTTTTATTAAAATGACTGTCTAATTTTGTATTTAAGATGCAGGAAGATACTATGCCATCTTCTTAGGGGCCTTCTTACCAATTTTCTTTACTTATACCTATAAGGGAGATTTTAGATTATTAGAATGGCTGCATTTGAAGTAAATGCACCAGCAGAATATCTATATCACCATGGTTACACCTGCTGACTTCATCCTGCTAGTTCTCAGAGTCAGGTCCCAATTTCTGGATGGTGTAAATTAAGAAGATGTTTTCTTCATGAAGTAGTGCATGGCTTAAACACACCTTTCCAAGGTAATAGTCTTAGTCTTTCACACCATCATTTTAAATAAATTTATCATTTCTGCTTCAAATGATTTTATATTTTAAAAACCCCCAAATCATGAAGGACTTTAGATAGTGGAGGAAAAATCCCAGTGGAGCTAGGGAGGTGGTCTAGGGGAGGGTTGGGGGTGGAAAGGTAGAATTAATGAAGGAAACACTTCCATTGAGATTATGTACATATGTGAGAATATGAATGCTAATCTCAATATCATGTATAGGAAGGGCAAGTGGGGAGGGAGCTGGGGGAAAACTCACCAAGTACTGTGTGCATGTATGTCACTATCACTATTAACTACATTATGATGCACTGATAAATTATAAAAATAACACTGAGATATGAACATAAAAACATCCAAATCCTTTAATCAGAAGGACCACCCTACTCATTAGAGATGTGCAATAACCATTTGCAGTCTCAGGCTATTTAAGAATAAGTAAAACAAATGATAACAAAGTGACCAATCAATTAAATAGAATAATTCATTTTTTTTTTCTTTTTGTGATACTGGGGATTTAACCAAGGGGCATTCTACCTCTGAACTTACAACCCCAGCCCTATATTTTTTTTTAAACAGGACCTTGCTAAGTTGCTGAGGCTGTTCTCAAACCTGTGATCCTCCTGTCTCAGCCTCCCAAGTACTGGGATTATAGGCATGTGTGACCATGCCTGGCTAGAATAATTCATTATAATGGAAGCAAACTCCATATTTTGTATTCTCACTGAAACTTTCTGTAAGATTATTCATGTGATTAAACAACCTATAATCTTGGTTCTTAATATATTTGCAGACTTTGTTACTGTTCTGGAGAGAACAAGCAGCTTAAGACTGTAGTTAGTGTGCCTGCCACACCTGCTGCTCTAAATGTGTGGGGATATATGAATGCCCAGGTATCAGAGAATGGAATCAGTCTCCCTCATTTTAAGTAATAACAGTAACACTCACCAGCATACATTGCAGGCTTGATGCCAAGAAACAGCTAGATACCTTTTTATGAAAATATTTTGACAACTGTAAATTGATAGACAAACATGATTAATCAATCTGGAGACAGCATATGTTTTCGCTGAACAGCATTGATTCTGAAGTAAGACTAAGTGATTTCTAAACCTTTCTCACAGCTTCTAGCACAGTCACCTTGGGTAAAATTTGATCTATATGCCAGTGGAAATAATTACTATATATAGTGTTTAAGTTATTATCATGATTCAATGAGTTAACATTTTAAAAGTATTTGGAACAGTGTATGTCATGTTAGTAATATTTATGTTTCTCAAATAAATAAAAAGATTCTAGATGTCAATAAGATACTGTTTCTTGGTCTCCTCTTAGAAAGCCCATATATAGAATTAAAAAGATATAAAAAGATAAAATATAGATCTTACTAGAAAAATTCTTATCATTACTATCTTTGCCATATTTTTAATATTAACACTACCTACAATGTATTACACATCTAGTACAAGTTGAGTATCCTCCATCTGAAATGCTCGGGACTGGAAACAGTTCAGATTTGGTGTTTTGGAATATATGCTTACATTTAACCAGATATTTGGAGGAAGGTACTCAGGACTAGACACAAAATTTTTTTAGGTTTCCTGTATCCTTTAGGTACATAGCCTGAAGTTAATTTCAGAGAATGTTTTTTGACAAGTTTGTGTATGTGCCTCTCGAGGTGTATAATTTTTCACTCTGTAGCACCCAAATGTTTCAGATATTGGAGCATTTTGGATTTGGGACTTAGGGATGCTGTCTGTAGTAACAATCACTGCACCCTGTTCTTTTTCCATCTTTGCACTTAGTCTCATTATATTCATTTGAGTATAATTTGCCCATTTTTAAGGATGAGGAAACTAAAGTCAGTAAATTACAAAGAATGAATTGCTACTTCTCTGGGAGGCTTTGGGTAGATTATTTATAGTTTCAAAGTTGAATGAACTAAACAATAACATGGAGTTAGATCTGTGTACAGTTGGGGTTTCTATCAACTGAGTCTGGCTGCCAGGCATTCAGGGAAGAGCCTCAGAAAATCATAATAACCCAAAATGAAGTGGTGCTATAATAAGACATGAAAGTGGCAGTAAATGATTCATGGGTCACATGCCAGCAAACCTGTCACTTCAGATACTACTGTCTGTATTACAAAGAAAGCTGGGCAACCTTGTTCAAATGTACTGTTTTTATAAAACATTCTGAACTGTGTACAAAGACTCTATTAAAAGGAGAAGACACATCCAATGGAGGTGCTTTATGAATACATTGGATGTCAGGGTAACATACCTCCTTTTTTTGTTTTTTAAACTGAGGATTAAACCCAGGGCCTCAGGCATGCTAGGCAAATGTTCTACCACTGAGCTACATCTCCAGCCCTTCCAATTTTTTAAAATAATAATTCATTTAGAAGTAACTGAAAGAAGAAATCACTAGTCTGGAGGGAGGTCAAAGACAGACTGAGGAAAAAAGAAGATAAGATGATCATAGACTAAGAGGATAGTGTAGAGGAGACTATTAACATCTTTGCATAGAGACCAAATAAAAATATATAAACAAAGAGGAAGGAGCTCTGAAGTCATTATGAACTTTGCCTAGAAATATAAAACAAGAAAGGTGAAAGGAAGCCTAATTACACAGTTTAAAAAGTTATGTAATTAAGCCAGGTGTGGTGGCTCACACCTGTAATTCCAGTAGTTGAGAGGGTCAGATAATAGGATAGCAGGTTCAAGGACAGCCTCAATAATGTAGTGAGATGCTCAGCAACCTAAAAAGACCTTGTTTCAAAACAAAACATAAAAATGGCTGGAGGTGTAGCCCTTGGGGCTGAGGTTGAATGCCCTTGAATTGAATCCCCAGTACCACTAACAAAAATGTTATGTAATTAACTAATACAGCTATCATTAGAATACTTTGTACCTGTATGTATATAATGTGCGTGTGTGTGTGCCCGTGTTATTGAACTCAGAGGTATTGTACCTCCAAGCTACACCGACAGCCCTTTATTTTTTGTATTGAAACAGGATCTAGGTAAGTTGCTAAGAGTCTCACTAAATTGCTGAGACTGGCCTGAAACCTGCAATCTTTCTGTCTCAGCCTCCCAAATCCTGGGATTATAGGTGTGCACCACCACACTCCGCTGTTTTCTTAAATTCATTCTATAACACATAATTCAGAACTTATTCTAGGATGTTCAAAGAAATCCTCTGCAATAGTGCAGAGGTCTCAGTTCTTAAACTCTGAAGTCAGACAAGCCCAAGTTCAAGTATTAGTTCTTCCCTAACCATCTGTGTGATCCAAGGCAATTTCTCCATTACAAAATGGGGAGAGCAGTTACCTCGATCTATAGTGTTGTCAAGATAAAAGAGCATTATATAATATAGATATAAATATAGATAAGTATATATATATATGTGTATGTGTAATATAAATGCTTAATAAATAATTATTCAATAAATGCCAGTTATAAAGCTAATGTAGATTATCTGTGCTTCTGCCAGATCCCATATTTTAAATAATAAGCTACCAGTGGACATTTGCTCTCCTAGATAAACAACTTAAATCAGCCATTGGCACTTCCAAAGTAAAAACACATCGGCCAGAATTTGCTTCTAAGGGAGTTGCATGAGTCTTTGACATCATTTTATGAACAAAAATTAGCAACAGTAAACAAAGTGGCATGTGCTATGATCGTGACTTTGTCTTCTTTCCCTGGGTTTTGTTACAATTTACTAAGACAGCTTCTGTACAAGTCCAAATCTTTTCATCTAATGAGAGGCCTTTAAAATGTAAGGGATAGGCTGAACAATTGAACGATTAAATTAGAAAATAAAAGTTAAATTAACTTAAAATTATTTGCATGTTTTAGCTGGGCGTGGTGGCGCACGCTTGTAATCCCAGTACTTTGGGAGGCAGAGACCGGAGGATCCGGGTTCACGGCCAGCCTCAGCTCTCTCTCTCTCTCTCTCTCTCCCTGTCTCTCTCTCTCTCTCTCTCTCTCTCTCTCTCTCTCTC
>PVJS01062149.1:0-10808 GCA_004027185.1 Glis glis | reverse complement strand
TACACCCAGCCCTTACCAAGTTAGTGATGCAAGTGAGGCAGGATAGAGAACCTGGGAATAGGAAGGGTAAAAAGAGGCCATTCATATAAAGAATAAATACAAGGAAGTCTAAAAAGATATAAATGTAACAATGACCAGGGAAGGACTATGGAAGTCAACACTTCAGCTCCTTCCATGGGCTGCATTGAGGACAACCTTTGCAAACAAGGATAGGGGGACTTGAGCAGACAAGTGACACTACCAGGAGATTACAACCCACCCGCCATGAGCTACTGATTCAAATTAAGGACTGAAACTGGGCAAAGACATTGAGCCCCCGACCAATCACAAAAGTGCAGATGGGGGACTACAAAAAGGTATAAAAGCTTACCTCCCAAGAACTTAAAAGGTTACTCTCTTTTGAGGACTCCTCCCCCCCGTGTGGGGAGGGATGTTTTTGTCTTCTATTTTTCCTTGACTTAAAATCAACGTTCATATTTCTATAACCTTCATTAGTCCTTGGACTTTATTTGTCAAAATTCACTGGAAAAGAACCCAATAAGAGAAGACACACCATATCATTTTAGCACCCCAGATGAGATGAGGGAAGGGAACCAGTGAAGAAAGAATTTGGTTATACAAGTTTAAAGTTTGGTCTCCTTGTCTAATACATAATCATATAAAAAGTTCTTTCTAAAAGCTAAGGATTGTGCTTGACATAATCCTTAAATTTCTCAATTTCTAATACATTTACCCATATTATTATGTTCAGTAACTTTTTCATTAATTTTTTATACTTTTTGGTGCATTGTAATTGCACATAATAGTGAGGTTCAAAGTGATACAAACACACATGCACACAGCACTTGATATATTTTCTTCCCCAGCCCACCCTGCCCCCCCTTCCTCCCTCCTTGTACATGTTAGTAATATTGGTAGTGATAATTTCATATATTGACATATTATTTGAACTGTTTCCTTCCTCAATACTCCCTTTCCCCTCCACATCTCTCTCCCCCAACCCCCTTTCATTATTTTACTGATATTTTTCCTCATTTACTAATCTTTTTTGTCTTATTTTCTCTTTAGCTTCCACATATGAGAGAAAATATACAACCTTTGATTTTCTGAGTCTGACTGATCTCACAGCATGATGTTCTCCAGTTTCATCCATTTTCCTGCAAATGACACAATTTTTTTCTTCTTTATGGCTGAGTAAAACTCTGTTGTGTGTATATACCACATTTTCATTATCCATTCATCTGTTGATGGACATCTAGGTTGGATCCATAACTTGGCTATTGTGAATTGTGCTGCTATAAACATAGGTATACATATATCATTATAGTATTTTGGTTATAATTCTTTTGAAAAGATACTAAGAATTGGTACAGCTGGGTCATATTGTGGTTCCATTCCTAGTCCTTTTGAGAAACCTCTATACTGATATCCACAGTGGTTGTACTAATTTATAATTCCACCAGCAGGATATAAATGTTCCTATTTTGTCACATCCTTACCAGCATTTATTATTGATTGTATGCTTCAAAATCATTAGCAATTAAGGAAATGCAAACCAAAACTACACTCACATTCCATCGACTTCCAGTTAGAATGGCAATCATCATTAACTTTTTAAAATTGAAGTCAGCAGCAACATTTGAGACACTCTCATCTCCATACTTAATGTCAAGGTATGATTACAAAGAACATTGAGTTGAAAACAATAAAATTACACAAAAATAATAGTCCTTTGGTTCACCCTAAATGTGTGGATGTTAAAGTCTCATTTATTGGTAGTAAAAACTATAATAGCCATCAATTTTGTGTTATTTTCCAACAAATTATTATCTCCTGGAAATAATTGGGAATTTTCAGTATGCCTTTGGAAACTGATACTTTTAGCTTTTATCTCACCATAACTATTGGGTAAACATTTTGCAATACAATGAAATTAGAAAAAATATATACAATGGTAAATAAATATGTTGAAAATGAATACCTTGAAAAATGGATATTTTTGAAAATCATGTTATACTTTTTCAATTAGAAGATTTATTGTGGAACTAATTGACTACACATACTTTAAAACACTGAAAGTACTAATAATCCTACACTCTTACAGTAAGATGCTATTATCCTATTAAAGTGTAGGTTTATCCACATTTTAATAAATGTTTGCTGATTTAATCATCATTGATAACAAATAAGTTCTAAGTACCCACTAACCTATCTGAAAGTATTTACAGTGTTCAGTAAGACAGCAGGAGACTTTGAAGATGTTTTGCCTCTCTATTTAGAGCAGCCACTTCTGCTAAAGTTGATAGCAGAAAATGATCAAATATGCATTATTACACATCAGGAATGCAAATAGGACCACTTAAGTGCTCTGTTTATGGCATAGATCCTTGAAAACAGATGAAAAACAAATTATAGCATTTAATAATAAAGTGTGATTTATTATCATTATGATTTTATTATCTTCTTAATATATAAATTTGTACTAATTTGGACTCAGTGAATAACTGTTGAAACCTAGTAGGCTTGGTATCATGGTTCATAAATGATAAATATAATCTCTCACCTCAAGTAGCTTAAATCCAGAAATGAGACACAGTGTTATACAGAGGTACAGCATATGTATACTGACTGCCTTCATAGAGACTTCAAGCAGATTAAAACACAATGGGTCACAATAGAGGAAGAGTTCTTAATTTTCCTCCGAGTCTAGCAAATTTAGAAAAGTCAGGGGGAAGTGGGGAGGGAGTCAGGGTAAAGCTCACCAAGTGCTGTGTGCATGTATGTCACTATCACTATGAACTACATTATGATGTGAAACTATAATGTACCAATAAATGTATATAAAAAGAGCCAGCCCTTGAATTTGAAGAAAGAGTGTTAGATAAGTAGTAATGTAAGTTAAGGCATTTTCAGAAAGGCAGGGCTATTGTTTCTCCATATAAAATTAATGACTGATTTTTCTAGATCTGTGAAAAATGATGTTGGTATTTTAATAGGGATTGCATTGACTCTGTAGATCATTTTTGGCAGAAGAGCCATTTTGATAATATTTATTCTGCCTATCCAAGATCAGGGGAGAACTTTCCATCTTCTAAGATCTTCTTCGATTTCTTTCTTCAGTGTTCTATAGTTTTCATTGTAGAGGTCTTTTACCTCTTTGGTTAAGTTTATTCCTAGGTATTTGATTGGTTTTGAAGTTTTTGTGAATGGAATTGTTTTCTGGATTTCTTTCTCAGTGGATTCATGGTTGGCATATAGGAAAGCTACTGATTTTTTTAGGTTGATCTTGTATCCTGCTACTTTGCTGAATTTGTTATTCAGCTCTAGTAGATTTTTGGTTGAGTTCTCTGGGTCTTCTAGATATAGGATCATATCATCTACAAATAAAGATAGTTTTAATTCTTCTTTTCTGAGTTTTGAGGACTATATTGAAAAGGAATGGTGATAGTGGGCATCCCTGTCTTGTTCCTGTTTTGAAGGGGAATTCTGGCAATTTTCCCCCATTCAATATGATGTTGGCTTTGGGTTTCTTATATATTGACTTAATGATGTTGAGGTATGTTCCTTCTATTCCAATTTTATGTAGAGTTCTTAACATGAATGGGAGAAACAAAAGACCCAGAGTAGCCAAAGCAATTATCCGCAATAAGAACCATGCAGAAGGCATAACAATTCCTGACTTCAAATTGTACTACAGAGCTATAGTAATAAAATCAGCATGATATTGGCACAAAAACAGACACATAGACAGTGGAACAGAATAGAAGATACAGAAACAAGTCCACAAACTTATAGCCAATTGATTTTCAAATTGTACTACAGAGCTATAGTAATAAAATCAGCATGATATTGGCACAAAAACAGACACATAGTGGAACAGAATAGAAGATACAGAAACAAGTCCACAAACTTATAGCCAATTGATTTTCAACAAAGGTGCCAAACACATACGTTGGAGAAAAGACAGTCTTTTCAACAAATGGTGCTGGGAAAACTGGTTATCTACCTGTAGAAAAATGGAGCTGAATCCTTACCTCTCTCCCTGCACAGTAGTCAACTCGAGATGGATCAAAGACTTGGAAGTTAGACCAGAGACTGTGAAATTATTAGAAGAAGCCATAGGTCCAACACTCCATCATATAGGCACAGGTAGAAACTTCCTCAACAAGAGCTCCAAAGCACAGGAAATTAAAACAAGAATTAATAAGTGGGATAGCATTAAACTACAAAGCTTCTGCTCATCAAAGGAAACCATCAAGAGCCTAAAGAGAAAGCCTATTTAATTGGAGATCTTTGCAAGCTATCCTTCTGACAGAGGTCTAATATCTAGGATATACAAAGAACTTAAAAGACTTTACACTAAGAAAACAAATAACCCGATCAAAAAGTGGGCAAATGAAATGAATAGACACTTCACGAAAGAAGAGATACGAATGGCCAATAGATACATGAAAAAAATGTTCAACATCATTAGCAATCAGGGAGATGCAAATCAAAACTACTCTAAGATTTCATCTAACCCCAATTAGAATGGCAATCATTAAGAAATCAAACAACAAATATTGGCGAGGATGTGGGGAAACTGGGACTCTTCTACACTGTTGGTGGGATTGCAAACTAGTTCAACCACTATGGAGATCAGTGTGGAGATTCCTCAGAAAACTGGGAATGGATCCACCATATGATCCGGCTATACTACTACCGGGTATCATACCAAAGGGATTGAAACTAGAAAACAACAGTGATATATGCATACCCATGTTCATAGCAGCACAATTCACAGTGGCCAAATTATGGAACCAACCTAGATGTCCATCAACAGATGAATGGATTACAAAATTATGGGAAATACACACAATGGAATTCTACTCAGCAATAAAGAAGAACAAAATAACAGCATTTGCAAGAAAATGGAAGGATCTGGAGAACATTATGCTAAGTGAGATTAGCCAATCACAAAAAAAGAAGGGACATATGTTTGCATTAATATGCGCAACCTAGGGAGTAGTGGGTACAATAAAAGCATGTTAAAAAAAAGTAGGACTATAGACAAAGGTCTGAAAATTAAATGTAAATGGCACGTGGTCCATTCTAGCTATAATTTAAGAATCTAAAAATTGCTAGTAGGAAATAAAGAAAAAAAAGAATAATTGAAGGTTGATCTTAAGTTTGATTTTATATTAAATATTTTGGTTTCATTTTAGAGGAAATAAGAAATTACTGAATGCTTTAAGAACAGGAACTTTTTAATCAGATCGATTTTATTTTATTTATTTTGGTACTAGGACTTGAACCTAGGGGGATTCTACCTCCAAGCTATACCCCCAACCATTTTTCTTTTTTCTTTTTTCTTTTGAGACAGGGTCTTGCTTAATTGCTGAGGGCCTTGGTAAGTTGCTGAGGCTGGTTGCATACCTGAAGCCAGCCTCTCAAATATTGGGATTACAGTATTTGTCCCAGCCTCCCAAATATTGAGATTATAGGAACACACCACTACACCTGACCAGATCTGTTTAAAAAATATTAACTTTACCTAAATATAACTGTTCTTCATGAGTAAATAGAGTCATTCCTACACAGTTCTCTAATGTTTCCATTCTATATCATCTCAAAGCAACTAATATTGGGAAATACTCAGATCAAAGTTCATTTGAGGTTCAGACTTGGTGACACACACCTGTAATCCCAGTATTTGGGTCAAGGACAACCTCAGCAATTTAGTGAGACCCTGCTACAAAAAAAAAAAAAAAAAAAAACTAAAATGCGTTGGGGTGGTGTATCTCAGTTGTAGAATGCCCCTGGATACCAAAAAAATACCCAGTACCAAAAAAATAATAATAATTTGAGGGACCTACAGAGCTGAATTGCTATCATTTTCAGGTATTCTTGAAACCAAAAGGTATCTTTGCACTAGTATCTATGTCATAGACAAATGTATGGTAATCACAGAAAGGAGATTAAAGTGATAACTCACTTTATCAACTCCCTGGAGAGAGTTTAAACTACCAACTCCTGGGAGGAAGTTTTGCTTTTGATCTTAAAACCTTGAGATTCTAGTGGCCAAGAGACAAATGCTTCTTTGAGAGTAGCCAAGTCACACTGATGAAATAGAAGCCGAGATTGCCATCTGTACATTTTGAGGTCTTCATCCACTGAATGCACAGCCCAGGAGAAAGTTGCTGTATTAACTGTACCCAGAAGAAATTGGCTCACTGTCTCAAAACAGGAAGAAATGCAGATTTTTATTTTCCCTAACCGAAGTGTCTTACTGGGGAATTTTTTAATTCTTCCCAATAATCCCAATAAGACATTTTAACAACTTAGTAAAGATAAGCACTGCAAGGACTCAGATGATGTGGGAGTGGAGATTTGGGTATTAGTTCTACTAGGTATAGGACTCTACCTAAAAGAGATGCTGCTGTAAGTTATAGGGACCATGTAATAAGAAAGTAAATATCATTACAAAATTATGCTTTATGAATAAATCAAAAAGAGAGAATTATAGTCATATGTTTTTTGTTAATCATTTAATCTTACCAGCCTCTTCCTGTTACCTTTTATGAAAAACACTAGGTAGCTAATATTTTAGGTTTTAGGAAGCCACATGATAAAAACACTACCCATCATTACACAATAGATTATGAGAAACTGTATTGAGAACAATATTTTCAGCTGAATGAAGAGAAAATATATATGCTGAGGGTTAGATGGGTGGAGAATGTTGGATATTATGTACTTGCCTGTCCAGAATCACTACCTCCCATGCTTCACATTGCCCAGTGCCTCAAGACCTTGGCCTGTTTAGTGTACATTATTTGGTTCTGTTGCAACTCTGCATCCAATTGGTTTAAGCCAGTGTGTATCACATGAAGTTGAGCAGAAGATTAGAGGAAGGGAAAAATGTTAGGCTGTGCTATTAATGTCTTTCTTTTGGGTTCACTTTGTGCTGGCAAAGTAAAGGCCATAGGTAAAGGGCACAGATATTGCCTGATGACCTTCCCCATCTTTTTCTTTCTAGTTTTCATGAACCATGTCCTGCCCTTGCCCTTCCAGCCTAGCAATGGTAAGAGCTCTTCCTCCTCCATGCTACGTCTCTTTGCACCATACTGCTTTATATTGATTTTCCATCATTTATCTACAAGCTGGTGTGTTCTTTGTGGAAGGTACCATTCTTAGTTGGTTTTAAGGTATCTTTGCTTGTTTTTACAGAATAATAAAATTGATTTATCTATAATTGAAACCAGTTAGGGTCATTAGATATTAGGTTTGGCCTATTTTTGTGTTTTCAGAAGTTAATCAAGGGGCTGTTAATCTGTAGTATTTCAATATATATCAAATAGATATATTTATACTTTTTCTATTGTTTTTTATTGTTTTTTTTTTTATGGGGCCAAGGATCGAACCCAGGGCTTTGGCTTGCTAGGCAAGCGCTCTGCAACTGAGCTAAATCCCCAACCCCTCAAATAGATATTTTTAAAGTCATACAATCTTATTGAGTCCTTTTTGAAAAATACAAGTGTATCAAATGCATCTCTGAGTTTTTCCTGTAACAAACTAATCAATACTAGGAAAAAAAACACTTAGGTTTACTTGCGTAGCTAAATTATTATCATATTAATTAAAATGCAGCTGAATTTAAACTGATATATTTACCATTATATATGAAGGAAATAATTAATAATTTATTACCATCAATTATATGAAGGAAATATTTCTTAATTTATTATCAATTATATGGAGGAAATATTTCATATTTATTAGTAAATAATTTATATTTTCATAAATAGTAATTTTATGTATATAAAGTTTGCAACTTTAACACAATATCTGTAGTTTTTAAAAAATGATACAGCGTTACTATATATTCATATGTATATACTTTGACATATATGCTCTTTTTTATTTATGACACAATTTATTGACAGTCTTTATTATCCATTAGTGAATATATTTTGTGAGCTAGATATGAAGAAGTAGTTTTTGAAAATCTACTTTTTTTCCTATAAATGCACCTAACAGTAACACTCTAGTTAAAATCCATTTATCTAGACACTATCACAAACATATAAATATTATTTTTCACTTTTCTCTATTATTTCCCCAATGTGTAGTATATGAAATGGGCTGATGTCACATGAGAAATAGAAAAATCTTGACTGATATAATAAAGACATATGGTGAAAATATAAATGATTTTATTATTAAGTAGGGATATAAAATATACATGAAGAAATCTTTTATTATTTGATTTGAAAATAACTTTTTGTTTGTTTATATTGTGCATTTCTTTAACATCTCAAAGGCATTCTCTTTAAAATAAATTCTAAGAATGCTATTCTGGCATATGCAATCCAAAAACTAATTTCCAAAACAACAGTCTAGCAAAATCCTCCTCAGAAATATCTCTGAATAAGAGCAAATTGATGGATGCATAGTTTTCATCCAATTCAAAAAGCAAATGAATTTGCCACTGAGAATTGGAGAAAGTTGGCCCTATTTTTTGTTTGTATTATTCTATATTGATAAGTTTTTTCTTCTTCCCTTAAAGTGAGCCTCTCAGTGGATTCTTTATAGAATTGATCCTCAATATTCACACTATATATATTTCCTCATTATGCACATTATATGTAAGTCAGGTTAGACAACCATTTTACTTTTTATTTTTAAATTTTTAGCCATTTTATGCAGCTTTTTACTTATGTAATATGGGTTGTAAATTCATATTTTCTTTATTTTTCCCCATTTGCTTATTGGCCTGTTTTCTTGTAATTTTAACACTGGCATGTAGTAGGCCATCAATACATTTAATTAATGAAAAAATGGCATTGTTATACATATAGCTAATTGTCAAATAACTTAAAATGGATTTTTATATCCTGACAAAAGTTTTGAAATTTAATCTCAACAATCTGATATTCTTCAAGCTATCTTAAATATTTTTATTATTCTATTATTCATCAGAAGATCATTTCTAACAATTTAGTTTCCCAAGTGTAGTTATTTTGAATTATATAAAAGTTTACACAGTATTTTAGCTTTAATATAGTCTCTTTCAGATTAGGGAGATTCTTAAAAAAATCAAAATAGCTGTAACACTTTTTACATATGAATTATTAATTCAAAACATTTTCTTTGGGCTCAGCTTTAATTTACGATGACAGTAGTAAAACGTCATCCAGGCCAAGAAAAAAGAAAAATTTCAACTAAATGTGATTACTATTAGTTTATCCTTTACAAGTGTAGAATTCAACAAGATATTCATTTTAACAGATCCCCTTTTATGTTCCATGTGACTCATCCAAGTTTGAATCTAGTTTTAAATCAGTAATAAACATATGGTTAGAATATAGGGACATGAACAAAAATAATATGGATGCATAGTAAATATGACCTTATATCATTCTTATAATCTACATTTATGATATAGCATAATGTTTTGATAAAAATTTTATAATGAAATGATTACTGTAGTCAAAAATTAGCATATCCATCACCTTCCTTAGGTATATTTGAATTTTATTTAAGTTGTAAGAACACAAGTATATATTATTATTTCCTATGGCAGCCTTGTAGTTTATTAGATCTTCAGACTTATTCATCTTATGTAAATATAAGTTTATATTTTTAGTTCCACTTTTCACCATTTTCTTCCCTTTCCTGCCCCTGGAAACCATCTTTCTATTCTCCATTTCTATATATTCAATTTTTTAAAGATTCTGCATACAGCATACATGTGAGTTCCAACAGCATTTTTTATTCTGTGCCTGAATTATTTCATTTAGCATAATGTTCTACAGGATCAACACACACACACGCATGCCAATTTCTTTTTCCATTCATCTATGAATGAACACTTCAATTGTTTCCACATTGTGGCTATTGTGAATATTGTTACAATAAATAGGAAAGCTCAGATATCACCACAAGATGCTGATTTTGTTTACCTGGCAGAGGGATTGATGGTTTATATGTTAGCAGTGTTTTTAATTTTTTGAAGAATATCCATACTGTTTTCTTTAATAACTGTACTAACATACATTCTCACCAGAAGTGGGCAAGGGTTCTCTCTTTCTCACACCCTCGCTAACATTTATTATCTCTTAGGTCCCTGATAGTAACCATTATCATTGAAGAGAAGAGATACCTCACTGTGGTTTTGATTTGTATTTCCCTTATGATTAGTGATGTTGAGCACTTTTTCAGATACCTGTTGGCAATTTTTTCCATCTCTCTTTTTTTAATTTATTTATTGGTACATTGTAATCATACATCTTGATGAGGTTCAGGGTGGTAGAGACATGCATGCACACATCACTCATTTAGCCCTCCCCCAATTCCCACCCCATTCCCTCCCCCTTCCCTCCTTCTGCTCAGCATAGTGATTGACTTTGATAAATTTGTGTATGTACATCGTGTGCATTAGGGTGTTACCCTCTTCCCCCCACCCATCTCCCTCAGTTAAGCCACGTTCTTCACTCATCTAAGGTTTCTCCTCTTTTGTCTGGAGTCCCTCCCATGTCCCATTTTCTCCCTAGCTTCCACATATTAGGGAAAACATCTAACTTTTCACTTTTTGTGACTGACTAATCTCACTTAGCATAATGTTCTCTAATTCCATCATTTCCCTGCAAATGTTATAATTTTGTCCTTCTTTATGGCTGAGTAAAATTCCATTGTGTACATATCCCATAATTTTGTAATCCATTCTTCTGTTGATGGACATCTTGGCTGGTTCCATAGATTGGCAAATTGTGAGGCCATTTTGATGTTAGAAAAATGTCTATTACAGTTATTTTTTTTTTTTTTTT
>PVJS01062148.1:0-10809 GCA_004027185.1 Glis glis | reverse complement strand
CTGAGCTACACCCCCAGCCCTATTTTGTTTTTTCTTTTGAAACAGGGTCTTGCTAAGTTGCTGAGGGTCTTGCTAAATTGCTGAGGCTGTCCTTGAACCTGTGATCCTCTTGTCCCAGCCAGTTTGGTAACTTTTTTTATAGCAACTTTGCCCTTGTGGTAGTGGTGTGCACAGATGTTTGCAATTTCCTCCAGGCTGTTTTCAATATTTACAGAGTAGTGAATTGCTTCAGCTGTTGAGGTGAGAAATGGTATTTCCTCTGTTTGGTGATAAGAGCCCTTATTCTCAGAGATAGAATTGAAACATTTAATAAATGATTTGTCGATTCATTAGGAGACTGAATGATTGGCACCATTATGAAGAAAAAAAAGGCACAAATTGAAAACAAATCTTAGGTATGATGCCTGATGTCCATCTTTGTGAGGTGGCATGATAATTTCTGTCCACAAGTTTAGCAGCAGCTACTTCAATAAATACTCTAGGGCTCCCACAGGGTAAAAGAAGACGTGCATGAAAAGACAGTGGAAACCTTCCAGGCTCTGCCCAGTAGAGAAGTCAACAATATTGAACCATTAAATTCCATTTCCTTCCTTCCTCCCTCCTTCTCTCTCTCTTCCCTCTGTCTCCCTCCCTCCCTTCCTTCCTTCCTTTGGATTGAACCCAAGGGTGTTCTAACTCCGAGCTATACCCCCAGCCCTATTTTATATTTTATTTTGAAACAGGGTCTTACTAATTTGTGGAGGCCCTCGCTAAGTTGCTGAGGCTGGCCTCAAACCTGCAATCCTCTTATCTCAGCCTCCCAAGTACTGGGATTATAGATGTGTGCCAATGTGCCTGGCTAACTATTAAATTTCTTTAATATATCTTAGTCCCTGAAAAAAATTGTGTGGGACACAATTCTTTCCAAACAGTCCTTTCCAAATAATCCTATTATTATCATTCCTGTTCCACAGATGACGCCACTGAGGCAGAGAGGTTTAATAATTTGTTCAAGGTCACATAGCCAGAGCAGTCAAGCGGAGATCCCAAGCCAGAGAGTCTGTCTCCAGAGCCCAGGTTCTCAACATCATCCTTCTTCAGGGTAGATCCTAGAGCAGCACACTTTGTTGTGATGTCCTGATTCACCCAAGGAAAAAAAAATTACAGCATGAGCATTAAATTTTATTTTGTATTAACTTTTTTGTGTGTGTGTGTGGTACTGGGGATTGAACCCAGAGGCATTCTACCTTCAAGCTACACCCCCAACCTGATTTTATTATTTGGAAACAGGGTCTCTCTAGGTTAAGCTGAGAGTCTCACTACTTGCTGAGGCTGTCCTTGAACCTGCGATCCTCTTGTCTCAGCCTCCCAAGTACTGGGATTACAGGCGTGCGCCACCACACCAGGCTTAATTAACTTTTAAAAATTTTATCAAGGTTGCACATGGACTCCCCTCCCCCAAGCCAGCGGGTTGACTCTTGCAGTTTGCTGACTTGGCTGGTAGTTACACACCTGGTCTCTAAATGACACACTTATTTCTATGGGTGGTGTTTTCAGTTTCAAGCGTTATGTATTGAGACTTTATTATGGAAGTGGGTAACTGAGCTCATTTCTCTACCCACCTCGACCTCATATTTGTACCATATCTCTCCCTTCCCTTGCCCAAAGAGTTACAGTATAACTTTAATTAGGTCAGTATGTCAAGGGCTCATTGCTTTTATCTTCAGGCCTTCCCTCCTAGCCTGGGCAGAACTGCCAGAGAAGGCCACTTGAGCCGCCTGCTGGTGTTTGGAATTTTCTGAGTCAGGGGTGGGCCCAGGAATGTGCATTTCTAACAGTTCCTGCATGGTGCTGGGCATGCTAGTCTTGGGTTGGGTTCTGGGGACTACAAATAGTTCTGGTGGCTGGACTCTAGCAGCTCATAGACAGAAGATGAAATGGTGTTACTGACAACAGAAACCTAAGGACTGGAGATTCCATTGTGGAGGTTTGGGGAGCCATTAGCCAGTTTTTATGGAGGAAAGTGATGGACTCTTACCATCAAGATCAAATTGGGTGTGTAGAGGATGGGTCAGAGGGGAGACTAGGTTTGGGACTTCAAACCAAATAAATAGCTTATTACAGTCATCCAAACTGGGCGTGGGAGTATATGCCTGTAATCCAAGTACTTGGGAGGCTGAGACAGGAGGACTGCAGGCCAACCATAGCAACTTAGAGACATGAGCTCTCAGCAACTTAGTGAGAACCTGTTTCAAAATATAAATTAAAAAAATTGGGGCTGGGGGTGGAGCTTGGAGGTTGAGCACCCTGAGTTCAATCCCAAGTATGAAAAAAAAGTTATCCAGAGCAGAAATAATAAAGAATTGGATGAGGGGAGAGATGCTCAGGACTTCACCAGTCGGAAGGGGTGGGGAAGAGAGGGCGGAGACACAGAGGAGCACGGGATTTCTGGGTGTGTGCTGGGATTATTACCCAAGACACTGAAAGGGAAGTGGGTGTGAGCATCGATGGTGAGAAGAGCAAGGGAGGTGAGTTGAGTTGAGTGCAGGGCGTGCTGACTGAGCAGCTAGCAAGGTAGCCGGGGAGACCCCATAGACAGTTTTACTTGCGAGTCTGGAGGTGGGAACAAGGTCGGATGGGAAATCCAGTGCTATCCCTCCCGCCAAGTCCATTTGATCTCCGTGTTATTTGTTTGGATCAGGCATTGTATTTGTAAAGAAATAATACTAAGGGGCCTGAGAACATGATACTTTGCAAGATGTTTTCTTGTGAAAACAAATGTCTTATTTTCTTGATTCAGGGGGGGAAGTCAGAGTCTTCTGACACTGGGAGAAGTTAATAAAGCCGCCCTCTGTGTGCAGCTCAGTGGAATGGGTCTCAGGAAGCCTGGAAGGGGCGGCATCACTTGACTGGCTCTGCAGGGCCATGTGACGAGCAGCTGAGACTAATTAGCTGGATTGTGGGTTGCTACAGAGGTGCCCGACTTTGAAAGTTGACGGAGAGGATTGCTTTTCAAAAGGCTCTTTTGAGAAGCCTTGATAAGTAGGCCATTCTGACTTTAGCCTATCAAAGAGGACATATGATTGGAAGTCGTCAATTGACCTGTTGGCAAAATACAACAGTTTTCTACTCTGTCAAGGTATGGTTTTGCATTTATCTCTTTTTTTTTTCTTGTAGTGGTTTTAAGCTCTGCCATGCCAATTTTCAGATTCTTAAACTATGTATCATATCATAAACTATTACTGTACATATTATTATTACTATTTTTTTTTTGCGGTACCGGGTATTGAACCCAGGGGCGTTTTAACTCCGAGCTACACCCCCAGCCCTATTTTTTATACTTTATTTTGAAACCAGGTCTCGCTAAGTTGCGGAGGGCCTCACTAAGTAGCTGAGGCTGGCCGGGAACCCGGATCCTCCGGTCTCCGCCTCCCAAGCACTGGGATTACAAACATGCGCCACCACGCCCAGCCTATTATTACTATTTTTGTGTGTAGTACTGGGAACTGAACCCAGGAGCATTCTACCTCTGAGCTACACCCCAGCCCTTTTTATTTTTTGGTGTTTTTTTAAAACAGAGTCTCACTAGCTTGCTGATAGTCTTGCTACATTGTTAAGGCTGTCCTCAAACCTGCAATCCTCCTGTCTCATCCTCCCAAATACTAGAATTACAGGCATGCACCACCACATCTGGCTTATATTATTACTATCATCATCATCATCATCATCATCATTTTGTGGTACTGGGGATTGAACACAGGGACATTCTACCTCTGAGTTATACCCCCAACCCATTTTTTATTTTTGTTTTGAAACACGGTTTCACTAGATTGCTGACAGTCTTAACTAAGTTGCTGAGGCTGGTCTCAAGCCTGTAATCCTCCTGTCTCAGCCTCCCAAGTACTGGGGCTACAGGCATGTGCCACCACACCCGGCTTATTCTTTTTTAACTAGAGACTTTCTCATGTCTACTAAATTTTTTGGAATTAGTTTGAAAAGTGCAGTTTTAATGACTAGGGAGTGGGCATGAATACGGAGTGCATTCTTCCCCCCCCCCACGCTTTCATAAAGTAACATAAATTTTATTCTCAGACAACCTGAATAAGAGAGTTTACTGAGTAATTGAATTACTCTGAGTCCTTGCTCATCCTCTGAGAATTTCATACACAAAAATTTAAGCTAATTGGGGTTTTGTTTTTAATACTGCTACCTGCTTTAATATAAGGATGTGTTTTAGTAGAAGGTATGTTTTTTTTCTGTGACTTAAATATGCCTCAAATTATTGTTAATATTGTTAGGTAAGGAAAAGTCCGTATATTTTAGATATGTATAGTGAAGACTCAGAAGAGTGAAGGTTGGTGTGCTATGTGTAGACAATTCTCCCTTCTTTTGGGTACTGTATTAGTTTGCTAGGGTTGCGGTAACAAAATACCACAAACTGGGTGACTTTAACAACATAAATTTACTGCCTTCCAGTTGAGGAGCCGAGAAGGCCAAGATCAGGGTGCTGCCGTTGGTTCCTGCCCGGCCCCTCTTAGCCTGTAGATGGCTATCTTCTCCCCAGGCTACCTTCCCTCTGCACAATGGTGTCTAGAGGACAACAGTCATGTTGGTTTAGGGTCCACCCTGCTGACCACTTTTCAATTTGATTGCTTCTCTAAAGGTCCTGTCTCCAAAGAAAGGTTATATCCTGAGGTACTGGGAGTTAGGACTTCCAAGTGTGAGAATTTGGGGCAAACACAATTTGACCTATTAATGGATATATTTGTAAAATTTCATAGTATCATATTTTGTCTCCAAATGCATGCAATAAATGCCTACTAAGCCAGGTACCTGGCCTGTGCAGGATTTTGAGTGTGTAAAGATGGTGAAGACATGGTCCTTGTCCACTAACCCGTGGTTTAATCAAATGTGCAGATCCAGCTGGGTGTGCATGTATTTACTTATCACTTCTGTAGAGTTGTAGCCTATTCTCCTAGTTGTGTGTCCCTGAAGGTATCAAGTCCCTGACACAAGGAGAACCTAAAATCCATGTGAGGCACCTAGAAAGGCTCCCTTGTCCTGAGTGTGCCAAGCACAAGTCAAGAAGTGGAAAGACTTTCTTTTTTTTTTTTTTTTGTGGTGCTGGAAATTGAACCCAGAGGCACTCTACCTCCGAGCTACATCCCCAGACCGATTTTATTTCTTATTTGGAAACAGGGTCTCACTAGGTTGCTGAGAGCCTCACTAAATTGCTGTTCTTGAACTTGCGATCCTCCAGTCTCAGCCTCCCAAGTACTAGGATTACAAGTGTGCACCACCAAGCCCGACTGGAAAGAATTTTAGTGTTCCTCTAGTCCAACCTTCTCCCTTTATAGAGGACGAAATTGAGGGTTAGAAGTGCTGAAGTCATCTGGCTGATTGGTGTTGGGGTCAAGGCATCCCATAGGGTGTCCTGACCTTACCCCAGTGTGTTGGCCAATACCTCATTTTCTTTCCTTTCCTTTCCTTTCCTTTCCTTTCCTTTCCTTTCCTTTCTTTCTTTCTTTTTTTTTTGTGGCACTGGAGATTGAATCCAGAGGCATTCTACCTCCAAGTTATACCCCCAGCCCGATTTTATTTCTTATTTGGAAACAGGGTCTCACTAAGTTGCCAAGGCTGGCCTTGAACCTGTGATCCTCCTGTCTCAGCCTCTCAAGTACTGGGATTACAAGTGTGCAACCACCACCCCTGGCTCCTCATTTTGTTTTCTTTGCCACAAGCCTAGAGTCTATCAGAAGTCATCATGGGAGAGAGCCTTGATTCAAAGCTGACGTTTAGCTGGGCGTGGTGGTGCACGCTTGTAATCCCAGTACTTGGGAGGCTGAGACAGGAGGATCGCAGGTTTGCGGCCAGCCTCAGCTACTTAGTGAGACCCTGTTTCAAAATAAAAGAATAAAACAGGGCTGGAGGTGTAGCTTGGAGGTAGAATGCCCCTGGGTTCCATCCCCAGTACCACCAAAAAAAAAAAAAAAAAAAAAAAGCTGGGGTGTAGTTTGAAGGTAGAATGCCCCAGGTTCAGGCAGGGGGGAGAAGTTTATGCACGAGAACGTCCAGGTCGATTTCATATATATATATTCTGCAGAAGTTCAATCCCATCTTGATTGCTTTCTCTTCTTCTCGTTCCTTCTAGATCTAGTGTTCAGTGACCTTGCAGCCATTAGAGTAGAAGCATTTTTTCTTCTTTCTTGCTGCCGCTGCCACCCACAAGACCTGCGGGGCAGAGATGCATGTGCAGATGTGAGCTCGCTGGCCTGCAGGGCGGCACCAGGGCAGCACCAGGGTCACTGGGCTGCGACAGCAGGTCCCCGAGCCCCGCGCTGCCCCACGAGGACATGGCCCCCCTCCGAGCCCCCACCGTTTGTCTTCCCTTAGCATTAACAACGCTTCCTGAGATACCTGCCCCTCTTTTTCTATTTTTCCCTTCTTCCTCCCTCTGAACTTGGTTGTTTGATTTTATTCCTTAGTACCTCCCCGACTTTGAAGGTGCCCCTTTGGCCCAGGTTCCTGCTTGAAGCCTTGGTCAGGTTGCTCTCCCTCTCTGTCCCTGATGTCTACTTGTCTTGTAAAACAACTATCTTACAAGTATCCAGTACTTTACAGTTTACAAAATGTGTTCTGACAATGGATTCTTTAATCCTTCCAATAATTTGCCAGATAAATATTCCCCCTTTGAGGAAACAGACAAGGAGTGGCTACGTGACTCGCCACAGGTCACACAGCTCGGGAGAAGGCAGCAGAGTTCAGGGGTATTGCCTTCAACCAACTTCACTTTTCATAGTCTCTACCCACCTGGTGTACCAGATGTTTTGCTCTCTGATAATAATTCCTTATTTGTCTTTTGTTGTATATGAGTCTGTCTTGCTTCCTTACTCAGATTACCAACTTCTTGAGGGGGGTGGCTGGATCACAGGTTTCTATCATGCATCCACAGTTGGGAACACAATCCTGGAGACATAGTAGTAGCATATTAAATACTGCTGAGTTGCAAGCAAATATAATTTATTTGTGTGTGTGTGTGTGTGTGTGTGTGTGCGCGCGCGCACGCGTGTGTTTCTGGGGATTGAATCCAGGGCCTTATGCTTACTAGGCAAGTGCTCTACCACTGAGCTACACCTCCAGTCCCTGCAAATATCATTTAATTTACTAAAAAAAATGCAGCTATCAGTGGAGCTCCAAGACACTTTTTGGTCACTCCTGGATGCAATCAGCAGAGCACAGAGGGAGGCAGAGGAAGGAAGAGGCTGTTAGAGAAAGCCGAATGGTAGACACATTTAGCATTTGAGCAACAGCTGTCTAGTTATCAGTCTAGTGGTGAGGGATAGCAGAAACGCAGGCTCAAGAAGACAGTCTTCAGGAAATAGACAGTTTTGCTGTAGAGATGAGATACATTCGTGAGGAGGGTATGGGGAAGTGGCATACGCCCTATACAAGTTAACCCGAAGTAAAGCATTCATGCATGTTGAGGAAACCTTGGTTAAAGGAATACCCAAAATAGAATGTGGTCTATGAGCAGGGTCCTAACGAGAGGGTGGAGTGGGTAGAGATGCATTTGGTTTAGTTCATGAGCATCTTACTAATTACTTGGGCTATGAAAAAAGGAACATACATATGTGGCAATGTTTTCTTTGAAAAAAGTTTCCTTCCCTTTTCTCTACCATGCACAATCAGTAGGGTGTTAGCCCTGGCCCTGGTGGTCAGAAGTAAAGGGAATACATTTTTTTTCTTTTTTTTATGGTACTGGGGATTGAACTCAGGGGCATTCTACCTATGAGCTACACCCCCAGCTTTATTTTTTATTCTTTATTTTGAAACAGGGGCTCACTAAGTTGTGGAGGGCCTCACCAAGTAGCTGAGGCTGGCTGAGAACCCGGATCCTCCTGTCTCAGCCTCTCAAGTACTGGGATTACAAGTGTGTGCCACCACACCCGGCTATAGCACTGCTTTTTAAAATAGTAAAATATTTCCTGAGATCAAACATTAAGTCATAAACTTTTGTAAGCCGGGCATGGTGGCACATGCTTGTAATCCCAGTACTTGGGAGGCTGAGACAAGAGGATCGCAGGTTCGTGGCCAGACTCATCTAATTAGTGAGGCCCTCTGCAACTCATCTACTTAGTGAGACCCTGTTTCAAATAAAGAATAAAAAATAGGGCTGGGGGTGTAGCTCGGAGATAGAATGTCCCTGGGTTCAGTCCCTGGTACCCCCCCAAAAATAATAAATAAACTTTTGTGATCTGTTTTGTTGAAATGTAGGGACTAACGTTACACCATAAAATGTGAACATATTAAAACTATGGAATTCTAAGGTTGATTTTTATATGTAGCTTATAAAACTTTTTCACTACTTTATAATACTCTCATATACAGATCTCATTTTCTTATTTAAAAGATTAAGTATAACATTACATATTTCTTCAGTTTCCTCTGAACACTTAAACAATTTCTAAAGATGTTGCTTGTGGATTTCTTAAGAACCTGTGGATGCTTACATCTTCATGGTTTATGCTCCTCTTGTCTGCAATTTCCATCACCTTCCTGGCTGACTCGTAGTACCTTTGCTCACACAGAATATTTATTTCAAGAACTCAAAAACCCAGCACTAAAAAAAAACCCAATCAAAAATATTAAAAAATGTTCAACATCATTAGCAATTAGGAAAAATACAAATAAAAACTACACTGAGATTCCATCTAACTCCAGTTAGAATGGCAATCATTCAGCTGGGCATGGTGGCGCACGCTTGTAATCCCACTACTTGGGAGGCTGAGACATGAGGATTGCAGGTTTTACTCTGATCAATATTTTGAACCCAGGGGCATTCTACCTCCAAGTTCACCTCCAGCCCTATTTTATTTTTTGGTTTGAAACAGGGTCATGCTAAGTTGCTGCGTGCCTCGCTAAGTTGCTGAAGTTGACCTAGAACCTACAACCCTCCTGTCTCAGCCTCCCAAGCACTGGGATTATAGGCATGTGCCAACATGCCTGCCTGAAGTAGCTTTTGATGTAGCACAAAATATTATATTCTCAGTTATTTTAGGTTTGCTGTATCAACATTTCATTGTCTTCTTTGACACATACCTTGACTTTAGATGGTTCTACCCACGAGTAGATTCTTGAGCCCACTGGGACGTGTAGTGTTTCCTGATAGCCTCAAAGTGTCCATGTAGAGCCAGGAAGGGATGGCCCATGTAGTTGGTTCCGAATGTCTTCCTGGCAGTTCCCTCCACTCTCTCTTTAAGGACACTGGTTTCCCTGTCCTAAGGTGGCTGCTGCTTCTTGATTCTCTTTCAGTTGTTTGGCCTAGATTTTTCCAGGAATATTTAGCCCCAGGTTCACAGCTCTTTCTTTCCTCCGAGTGACCCAGCGGTTGTGACTTTAGGGCTCTTCCCTCGAGCCTCATCCTCTTGCTTTTGCCAGCCCCTCCTGGCTTGCTCATCAGAGGCACCTGATGCATTTGAGCTTTTCCCTCCCAGATGGAAAGAGCCCGAAGATGGAGATTTGAGAGGTGGACTCTTTAGGAGATGCGGAATAGAATAGCCTTTATCAAAGACTTGACCAATGACCTGCCAATCTAAGGTATGCAGGCGCAGGGGAGGCGCTTCAGGCAAAGCCAAAGGCTAATGGGAGCTGGGCTGAAGGTGGCGCTTCCCCCTGATCTCCAGATGCGTGCGGTGGAGTCCTTGTTAGGTCCTCGTTGGCCCACTTGACTTGGTGCTGGGGCCTTCACTCCTCACTAGACTCGTTGTGTTTCCATCTCTGTTATGTGGTGCGGCGCTATGTAACGTTCTCTTTGAAGAAACAGTTTTATTGCTAGAGAACATTTGCAATTGGCTAAACAAGAGTAGTTTTCGGAGGCAATGAAAGATTGGCTGCAATGACGTGACGTAGATATCCTCAGACCGTACGCAGGAGCAAACAGCTGGCTATGGACAGGAAGTAACCCAAATTCAGTCATTCTATTTTTTTTTTAAATTTTGTGGTACTGGGAATTGAACCCAGGGGCATCCTACTTCTGGCTTTTTTGTTTTGAAACAGGATCTTGCTAGGTTGCTAGGAGTCTTGCTATGTTGCTGAGGCTGTCCTTGAACCTGTGATCCTCCTGTCTCAGCCTCCCAAATACTGAGATTATAGGTGTGTGCCACCATGCCCAGCTCAAGAAATAACCCAAATTCAGAATAGCTCTATTTTATTTATAGAAGCAAGACAAACATAAGAAGGCTTCCAAACATAAGATAATCTCTCCAGTGATCTATAGTCAAATGTTCTGATGCAACATGTCATGTTGATTCCTTATTGCTCAACTGTCATAACAGGATGAAAGCAAACATATGTTGAATACATGTTCCTGAGCCTTACCTGTCATTAATTGAGTGCTTTCTTAAATAATTTTATGAGTGGACATGTGAATCAATTCTCCCCTCCAAATAAGACAGAAAAAAAGAAAAAATAGTGCAAATTACAGGCTTTTCAATGAACTAACACATGTATAGGATTTTCAACCAACATGTAAACACTAAAAGCAGAAATAAATACCTTAGCAAAGTGGCATAAGTCACTTAAAAGTCTCTAAATTTGGTATGTAACTCATTTGACTGTATTTTCTTAAATTCAGTTAAATAACAATGGTAGAGAAAGATTTTTTTTTTGCGGTACCGGGGATTGAACCCAGGGGCGTTCTACCTCTGTGCCACACCCCTGGCCCTATTTTTTATACTTTATTTTGAAACCGGGTCTCACGAAGTTGGAGAGGGCCTCACTAAGGAGAGAGAGAGAGAGAGAGAGAGAGAGAGAGAGAGAGAGAGAGCGCGG
>PVJS01062147.1:0-10808 GCA_004027185.1 Glis glis | reverse complement strand
TCCCACCCCACATCTCTCACCTAGGTCTCCCACCCCACACCCCTCACCTCAGCCTCATACTCCACACCCCTCACCTCAGTCTCCCACCCCACACCCCAAATACTGGGATTACAAATGTGCGCCACCATGCCCGACTTTTGGTTTTCCTTCTAATCTGCTCCTCTCCCAGTCTTCCCCATTTCAGTTAATAGTACAACCATCCATAAAGTTGCTCTCACCAAAATTAGGAGCTACCTCTTCATCACTTGCCCCTACAAACCTAGACCTGTCAAATCCTCTACTGAGTTCTATGGGCTCATCTTCCAGAATATGTGATGGACCTACTATTCATTCATGACATATCATGACAGTCATCATCGGTATCATTACTACCCTAGTCCAAGCTGCTTTAGATGACGTCTTTAGAGCACCATAGTGTTCTCCTAAGTGGTATTCCTGCTCTTGCCTCCTCTCAACCTTATAAAACAGTTTATTCTCCAAACACCAGCCAAAGACATCATCAAGAACATAATCATGTAATCCTCTGCTCTCAACCTCTAGAGGCTTTCCTCACACTCAGAATAATACAGCATTCTTGTCTGCTTGGCTGATCTCATCATACCACCCTTCTCAGCACCTTTCTGTACTTTCTGTGCCTCAAAACACACCAGTGCCAACTCCCACCTTTCCTGAACCATTCCCTAGGCCTAGAACTCTTTCTCCTAGATCATCATATGACCAGTGTTTTTGTCATTCAAATGTCACTTTGTGGGGCTGAGGAAGTGACTCCGTGTTAGAGTGCTTGCATGGCATGGTTGAGGCCCTGGGTCTGGTTCCCAGCACCAGAAAAAAAAAAAAAGTTGCCGGGCATGGTGACGTATGCTTGTAATCCCAGTACTTTGGGAGGCGGAGACCGGAGGATCCGGGTTCTCGGCCAGCCTCAGCTCTCTCTCTGTCTCTCTCTCTCGCTCTCTCTCTCTCTCCTTAGTGAGGCCCTCCGCAACTTCGTGAGACCTGGTTTCAAAATAAAGTATAAAAAAAAATAGGGTCGGGGGTGTAGCGCGGAGGTAGAACGCCCCTGGGTTCAATCCCCAGTACCACAAAAAAAAAAAAAGTCACTTCATTAGCGAGGACTCCCTGACTTGATAAACTAACCTTCTACGTGAAAGGTCCTCCTTATAACACTACTCTGTTTTATTTTCTTTGTAGCAATTCCCACAAACTGAACTTATCTTTATTAATCTGCTTGCTTGTTTGTTATCTGTCTCCTCCCCTGGAACAGAATCTCTACGAGAGCAGGGGTTTCGTCTGTCTGGACCCATAGATATGCTGCAGTGTTTACAGAGCCATCGTAGGTGTCTAGCACATAGTAGATTTTCAGAAAATATATAAACAGTAGTGGATGATAGGATGGACCTCAATTAAAGCAATAACCTTGGGGGAGAGGGAGAGGACACTGATAGGAGAGACTTTAAAGAACTGGGTGAGGCTATGAGCACCCTAGGTCAGAGTTTAATTCACCAGTGGCTCCCAGGCACTGGACCTTCCTGACTCATAGATAAATAAGTATTTATTCCATGAACAGATAAAGTTGATGAGTTTCAATGACCATGCAAGTTAAGAAGATAAGAGGGGAGGGTCTAAATATGAAATATTTCTGACTCATGCTTCTGGGTGAACAATGGTACCACCCACTGTGTTTTATTTGTTTGTTTGTTTGTTTAATTTTTTGATGGTACTAGTGATTGAATCTAGGGCCTCACACATGCTAGGCAAGCACTGTACCACTGAGCCATACCCCCTGCTCATCCACTGGGTTTTAGAATGAAGGAAGGAGAACAGATTTGGGGAAGAAAAATATGTTAGCTTGGGTTGTTGAGTTTGAAATTCTTAGGTAACATCCTAGAGAAGGAATGTTATAGGCAGGTGGACATACAGACGTAGGCTTCAGGAGCAAGGTCTGAATCCTCAACATAACCAGGACAGTGAAGCTGTGGGCAGAGATGGTATCACCTCTGAGAATGTGACACAGAGAGAAACGGCCGAGAGGATCCTCTTTGATACTTGAGAGCCAGCAGAGGGGGCCAGGAAGGAGTGGGAAGAAGCTACCAGAGAGGTGATCAGAGTTTAGGAGAGAACCAGGTTAAAACACCAAGAAGGGGATTCTGAGCAGGAGAAAATGGCTAACCATCAGGTGCTACAGGGAAGTTAAATACAAGGAGGACAGAAGGTGCCTGGTTGTGCCAGTCATGATTTTGGTGAGAGCAGTTTCAGTGAGTGGTGGAGAGAGATGCCAGATGACAAGTGGTTGGGGAAGTAGGACCTGCAGGGCAGCAAGTGTGTGAGACTTGGCTGGGAAAGGAAAAGGGAGAAAGTGACCATAGAACAGAAGGTCAGACATTTCTTCCTCCCATCACTCTCAGCCCCCTGCCCCCTTCCTATACCTCCCTACCTGCTCTTAGCAAACTACCCCTACTTACAAAAAAGAAGAAAAGTAAGGTCAGTAGGAAGGGTGGGGACCCTAATGAAGACTGGCTTCATGCCCACAGAAGTAGCACATTTGCAGATTAAAAAAAAAAAAGGCCAGGCGTGGTGGCGCATACCTGTAATCCCAGCACTTGGGAGACTGAGACAGGAGGATCACGGGTTCGAAGCCAGCCTCAGCAATTTAGTGAGGCTCTCAGCAACCTAGCAAGACCCTGTTTCCAAATAAGAAATAAAACCAGTCTGAGGGTGTAGCTCAGAGGTAGAATGCCTCTGGGTTCCATCCCTGGTAGCACCCACACACACACATACATTACAAAAAAAAAAAAACTGTACACCCTGACCCTGAACCTTAGGCTCTTGGATCTGCCTCTCAGGTCTGCTAGAGGGCCCCCTGCTCCTCCCTCAGAATCCTCACCCTTTACAAGAAAAATTGCAGGAGGGGAAAGACCAACATTTCCTTTCAGAATCAAAGTTTTTTTTTTGCGATACTGGGGATTAAACCCAGGGGTATTCTATCTCCGAGCTACTCCCCTCAGCCTTATTTTTTATTCTTTATTTTATTTTATTTTACAGTACTGGGAATTGAACCCAGGGGCATTCTACCTCCGAGCTCCACACCCAGCCCTATTTTTTTATTCTTTAGTTTGAAACAGGGTCTCACTAAGTTGCAGAGGGCCTCACTAAGTACCTGAGGCTGGCCACAAACATGTGATCCTCCTGTCTCAGCCTCCCAAGTACTGGGATTACAAGCATGTGCCACCCGCCAGCTGAATCAAAGCTTTACAATAGACATTTCTTCCTTCATTCAGCCAACATTTACCAAGCACTTGCTATTTTCCTAGCCCTTGGCTGAACACTAGGAATAGTTCATTAGAAAGATGGCTCTAAGGCCGGGCCTGGTGGCACACACTTGTAATGCCAGTACTTGAGAGACTGAGACAGGAGCATCACAAGTTCGCGGCCAGCCTCAGCAACTTAGTGAGGACCTCTGCAACTTAGTGAGACCCTGTTTCAAAATAAAGAATAAAAATCGGACTGGGGGTGTAACTTGGAGGTAGAATGCCCCTGGGTTCAATCCCCAGTATCACAAAAGAAAGAAAGAAAGAAAGAAAGAAAGAAAGAAAGAAAGAAAGAAAGATGGCTCTAGGGCTTCACAGTCTATTTGAGGAGGTAGAGGAGTCCACAATTACAGCACCAGCTGAGAGCCCGAGAGGTGTCTTGTTGGGAGAGACCCTAGAGCCAGGGGAGAGCCCAGTAGAGGCTTCTGACTCCATGTAAGGGCCAAGAAGGCCTTCCCAACACATCCACATGAGACAACATAACACACCTGGGGCCCGTCCCCCACTGTTTATGATCACCTGACTCTTCCTTCATCTTCATGAGGTGATCAATTACCTGACAGCTTCTACAGCCTTATAAATCTATTTTCTCCCATCTTACTTAACTCAGGGCCTTATAGATAAATAGATTAGCATCAAATATTAATGGAATGAATTGATGTATATTAGTAAAGATCAGGAGATCTGGAGTGATTTCATTAGAATTCAATGTTTAAATAACAACAGGTAAAATTTATTAAGTGTTTATTATGAAAGGCACTGTGCTGAAGAGTATTTAATTTAAATAATTTAATCCTCACAAAAACCCTGTTCCATAAAATATGGATACTGTTAGCTGGGCATGGTGGCAAACGCTTGTAATCCCAGTACTTGGGAGGCTAAGACCGGAGGATCTGTGTTTGCAGCCAGCCTCAGCTAGTGAGGCCCTCTGCAACTTAGACCCTGTTTCAAAATAAAGAATAAGCCGGGTGTGGTGGCACATGCTTGTAATCCCAGTAGTTTGGGAGGCGGAGACCGGAGGATCTGGGTTTGCGGCCAGCCTCAGCTCTCTCTCTCTCTCTCTCTCTCTCTCTCTCTCTCTCTCTCTCTCTCTCTCTCTCTCTCTCTCTCTCTCTCTCTCTCTCTCTCTCTCTACCTAGTGAGGCCCTCCGCAACTTCGTGAGACCCGGTTTCAAAATAAAGTATAAAAAAATAGGGCCAGGGTGTAGCGCGGATGTAGAACGACCCTGGGTTCAATCCCCAGTACAACAAAAATATATATATATATATGGACACTGTTAACAATTCCCTCTTACAAATTACAAAACGATATTGTTGAAAATATAAGTGAGTTATCCAGGATAACATAGCTAATATGTGGGGGAGCCAAGGTTTGACCCACAGTTCCACTCTAGAGTGAGGATTCGTTCTTATGGGACCCTACCTCTAGTGCTAAGAGAGTCCTTCTGGAACGTTGATAATTTTTTAACCTGCAAATTTGTGAATCATTTCATATTTTGAAATTAAACTAGCAGGGTATGGTGGCGCATGCCTGTATTCCCAGTACTTGGGAGGCTGAGACAGAAGGATTTAGGGTTCAAGGCCAGCCTCAGCAATTTAGCAAGGCCCTCAGCACAGTAGTGAGACCTTGTTATCAAAATAAAAAATAAAGCCAGGCATGGTGGCACATGCCTGTAATCTTGGTACTTGGGAGGCTGAGACAGGAGGATCACGGGTTAGAGACCAGCCTCAGCAACTTAGTAAGGCCCTCATCAACTTAATGAGACCCTGTTTCAAAATAAAAAGTAAAATAGGGCTGGGGATGTAGCTCAGAGGTAGAATGCCCGTGGGTTTAATCCCTAGTACCACAAAAAATAAGTAAATAAGGCTGGGCGTGGTGGCACACGGTTGTAATCCCAGTACTTGGGAGGCGGAGACCAGAGGATCCAGGTTCGCGGCCAGCTTCAGCTACTTAGTGAGGCCCTCTGCAACTTCGTGAGACCTGGTTTGAAAATAAAGGATAAAAAATAGGGCCGGGGGTGTAGCTCGGAGGTAGAATGCCCCTGGGTTCAATCCTGGTACCACAAAAAAAAGTAAATATATATATTTATATACATATAAATATATATTTTTAGATATATCAAATACTAATGTTAAATTAACCTAACCCTACTCCAGGTACCCATACCTTCATATCTGTATTGTACTAATACTGTTTGCATACCTACTGAGGCATCTACCATATTCTGGTTTGTCATATGGTCTGTGTATGACTTATTCCCATATCACACTGGAAATTCCTTAGGTATAAAGATTGTATCTTCATAACAAGTCAGCACAACAGTTTATGTTTTAATGGGTACCCAGTACATTTTCTTTTCTTTTTTTGCTGTACTGGGGATTGAACTCAGAGGCATTATACCTCTGAGCTACACCCCCAGCCCTAATTTTTTTTTATCCTTTATTTTGAAACAGGGTCTCACTAAGTTGTGGAGGGCCTCACTAAGTAGCTAAGGCTGGCCACGAACCCGGATCCTCCTGTCTCAGCCTCCCAAGTACTGGGATTACAAGCATGCGCCACCATGCTTGGCCATACCCAGTACATTTTTGCCAAAATAAGTTCACTATTGTGTCACCATCATGGCAAAGACTTGTTTCCATTATGATCAATAAAAATGTCTTCTACTCTGATCATTCCGACCCTCAGCTGTGTTTGAAGAAGTGTTTGTATAGTAAGGATCAAAGCAAGGGAAAGGACAACTAATAGGTGCCAAACACTATGTTGGGCCCTTTGTAGACACTTTTTTTGGGGGGGTACTAGGGATTGAACCCAGGAGTATTCTACCTCTGAGCTACATCCCCAGCCCTATTTTATTTTTTATTTTATTTTTGTTTTTGTTTTTGTTTTTTGCGGTACCAGGGATTGAACCCAGGGGCATTCTACCTCTGAGTTACACCCCCAGCCCTATTTTTTATCCTTTATTTTGATACCGGGTCTCACGAAGTTGCGGAGGGCCTCACTAAGTAGCTGAGGCTGGCTGTGAACCCGGATCCTCCGGTCTCTGCCTCCCAAGTACTGGGATTACAAGTGTGCGCCACCACACCCGGCTTATTTTTTATTTTGAAACAGGGTCTTCACTAAGTTGCAGAGGGCCTCACTAAATTGCTGAGACTGCATGCAAACCTGTGATCCTCCTGTCTCAGCCTCCCAAACACTAGGGTTGTAAGTGTCCGCTACCACGCCCAGCTGCTCTCTTTCTTTGTACACATATTCATTTAACCTTTACAATAGTCCTGTGGAATGAGTGGTATTGTCCAAATCTAAGAGAAGAGACAGAGTTCTTTAAAAGCTGTGAACTATGAAGCTGGAACTGAAATGCCAATCTGCTCATGGAAGCTTCTTTCTGTGCACTGCCTAGATGGCTGACTCTGACCCTGGGGAAAGAAACTATGACAACATGCTGAGAATGCTGTCAGACCTGAATAAGGACTTGGAAAAGCTATTGGAAGAGATGGAAAAAATCTCAGGTAGGATGTTTTCCCAGACAGAACACCTTCTTCTTCTTCCAGGAGTTCCAGTCTTCCCTAAACTTCTGAGCTGACATCAAATGCCTTCTTTGAACAAGGCCTTCCCTGACCACCTTTCAAATTTCATAGCATGTAACTGCTGTAGCACATTTGATGCTGACCATTGAATTGCCTCAAATGTTTCCTGATTATTTTATTTGTGTTTACATCTTATTTCTGCAATTGGATTTCTGAGGGCAGAAAAAAAATGACTTGTAACAGGCACAGGACCAAATGCTAGATCACACACTCAGCAAATGACAAACAGATGAGTATGATACCCATGAACAGAACTGGGACATTCTTTCTGTGAATCATTTAAATAGAAAGGATTCAGAGTAATGGTGACAAGACTGCTGATCTTCTGAAATGGGAGATACAGTGAGTGGAATAAATCAGCAACAGGGCTGAGCAAGTTTCTAAATTTTTGGAAAGAACTGTTTGTTGTTTTATTCAATATGTTTTCACTCAGCAGTGGTAACAGCTCTATTATAAGTTTTTCATTTGTTCTTTGTTAATTCAGAATATTGGTAATTCTTATAATTTGTGAGCCTAAGCTTTGCTAAAGGAAATATAAAACAAATTTTAGAAAGCATGTGTACTTGAGCTGGTGTGGTGGCGCACACCTGTAATGCCAATACTTGGAAGGCTGAGACAGGATCACAGGTTTCGAGGACAGCCTTAGCAACATAGTGAGACTCAGCAACCTAGCAAGATCCTATTTCAAAACAAAACAAAAAAAAAATAACAAGGGTTGGGGGTTTGGCTTGGAGGTAGAATGCCCCTGGGTTCAATCCTTAATAGCATGTATACTTTACTCAAATGAAAACAAAATCCCCCTGCCCCAGATACTGGGGGGATTGAACATGGCACCTCACACATGCTAAGCAAGCACTCTATCACTGAGCTGCATTCCAAGCCTTTTTTTGTGTGTGTACTGGGGAATGAACCCAGGAGCTGTCTATCTCTAAGCTACAACCCAGCCTTATTTTCTTTTTTCTTTTTTTTTTTTTTTTTGGTGCTGGGGATTGAACCCAGGGGTGTTCTACCTCTGAACCACACCCCCAGCCCTATTTTATTTTTTATTTGGAAATGGTCTTACTAAATTGCAGACAACCTCAGTAAATTGCTGAGGCTGGCCTCCAACTTGTAATCCTCCTGTCTCAGCCTTCCAAGTACTGGGATTACAAGTGTGTGCCACCATGCCTGGCTATTTTTTAATTTTGAAACAGGGTCTCATTAAGTTGCTGAGGGCCTCACTAAATTGCTGAAGCTGACTTTGAATCTGCAATCCTCCTGTCTCAGCCTCCTGGGTACTGGGATTACAGTTGTACACCACCATGCCTGGCTTGCCCAGCCCTTTTTAAAAATTTTGCTCTGAGATAGGGTCTCACTAAATTTCCCAGACTAGCCTCAAATTTGTAATCCTCCTGCCTCAGCCTCAGTATTTGGGATTACAGGTTTGTACCACCATGCCCAGCTAAAACAAACTTTTTTTTTCTTGGTACTAGGGATCGAACCGAGGGGCATCCTACCTCTGGGCTACACTCCCAGCCCTTTTTATTTTTTATGCTGAAACAGGGTCTTGCTAACTTGCTGAGGCTGGTCTCAAACCTGTGATCCTCCTGTCTTAGCCTCCCAAGTACTGGGATTACAGACATGTGCCACCATGCCCAGCTTAAAACAAACTATTTTTAAAGACTTTATTCATTTATAAATAATCATCATTCATTACAGGAAGCTCTAGAAAATTTCTACTTAAAAATGTTTGCAGCCAGGCATGGTGGCGCACACTTGTAATCCCAGTACTTTGGAGGCTGAGACTGGAGGATCCGGGTTCGTGGCCAGCCTCAGCTACTTAGTAAGGCCTTCCACAACTTAGTGAGACCCTGTTTCAAAATAAAGAATAAAAAATAGCCAGGCGTGGTGACGCATGCTTATAATCCCAGTGCTTGGGAGGCGGAGACCAGAGGATCCGGGTTTGCGGCCAGCCTTAGCTACTTAATGAGGCCCTCCGCAACTTCGTGAGACCGGGTTTCAAAATAAAGTATAAAAAATAGGGCCAGGGGTGTAGCTCGGATGTAAAACGCCCCTGGGTTCAATCCCCGGTACCGCAAAAAAAAAAAAAAAAAAAAAAGAAGTGGTTGGGGGGCAAGCCAGATGTGGTGACACTCATCTATAATCCCAGTACTTGAGAGTCTGGGACAAGAGGATTGCAAGTTTGAGGCCAGGCTCAGCAACTTAGACCCTGTTTCAAAATTCCCGGTACCAGCCAGGCATAGTGGTGCACGCTTGTAATCCCAGTACTTGGGAGGCGGAGACCGGAGGATTCGGGTTCGCGGACAGCCTCAGCTACTTAGTGAGGCCCTCCGCAACTTCTTGAGACCCAGTTTCAAAATAAAGTATAAAAAATAGGGCCGAGGGTGTAGCTCGGAAGTAAAACACTCCTGGGTTCAATCCCCGGTACCGCAAAAAAAAAAAAAAATCCCCAGTACCAGCTGTGTGTGGTGGCACATATCTGTAATCCCAGTATTTGGGAGGTAAAGACAGGAGGATCAAGCTGGGTGTGGTGGCGCACACTCCTAATCCCAGTACTTTGGGAGGTGGAGACCTGAGGATCAGGGTTCACGGCCAGCTTCAGCTCTCTCTCTCTCTCTCTCTCTCTCTCTCTCTTTCTCCCTGTCTCTCTCTCTCTCTCTCTCTCTCTACCTAGTGAGGCCCTCCGCAACTTCGTGAGACCCGGTTTCAAAATAAAGTATAAAAAAATAGGGCCAGGGGCGTAGCACAGAGGTAGAACGCTCCTGGGTTCAATCCCCGGTACCGCAAAAAAAAAAAAAAAAAAAAAGACAGGAGGATCACAGGTTCAAAGGACGGCCTCAGCAATTTAGCAAGACTCTCAGCAACCTAGTGATACCCTGTTTCAATACAAAATATTTTAAAAAATAGGGCTGGGGGGTATAGCTTGGGTACAGCTCTGGGTTCAGTCTCCAATACCACACACACACACACAAACCCAGTACAAGAAAGAAAGAAGTGAGTGGGGGTCAGAAGCAGACATCAAGATGTCTAGTTATAATTTAAATATGTTAAAATTAAACTTGGCGTGGTGGCACACCCCTGTAATCCCAGTATTTGGGAGGCTGAGACCGGAAGATAGCAGGTTCAAAGTCAGCCTCATCAATTTAGTGAGGCTCTCAGCAACTTAGTGAGACACTGTTTCTAAATAAAAAACATAAAATAGGGCTTTGGATATAGCTCAGAGGTAGAAGGTCCCTGGGTTCCACCCCCAATACCACAATAAATAAATAAATATGTTAAAATTAAAACACATTTTAATTTCATATTAAATTGTTACGGTGGCCGGGCATGGTGGTGCATGCTTGTAATCCCAGTACTTTGGGAGGCGGAGACCGGAGGATCCGGGTTCACGGCCAGCCTCAGCTCTCTCTCTCTCTCTCTCTCTCTCTCTCTCTCTCTTTCTCTCTTTCTCTACCTAGTGAGGCCCTCCGCAACTTCGTGAGACCCGGTTTCAAAATAAAGTATAAAAAAATAGGGCCGGGGGTGTAGCACGGAGGTAGAACGCCCCTAGGTTCAATCCCCGGTACCGCAAAAAAAAAAAATTGTTACGGTGAAAGAGGCGTTGTGGGCTCTTTCCCTTCAATTCAGATCAGATTGTCTGAAGAGAGGAATTAAAACTAGCAGACGGCTCAGTTGCAGCTTTAACAAAATTTTATTACAAAGTCAGTAGGAAATAGAAAAAGAGAAGAGAAAAAAAGCAGCGTGCCTGGAAGACACACTGGAGAGCCGGAACGTGGAACTCTGCCCCTCCCTCAGACCCTGGCCCCTTAAATACAGTTTTCACATTAGTATGTTCTTATCAGTGTTACTAAGGCAACGAGCTAGTAACTTATTTCTTAGGCATAACTTATTCCTTAGGCAGGTGGTGCCTTCTAGTCT
>PVJS01062146.1:0-10813 GCA_004027185.1 Glis glis | reverse complement strand
AATAGAGATAATTTTAGCTCTTCTTTTCCTATTTGAATTCCTTTGATATCCTTCTCCTGTCTTATTGCTCTGGCAAGAGTTTCAAGGACTATGTTGAAAAGGAGTGGTGATAGTGGGCATCCTTGTCTTGTTCCTGATTTTAAGGGGAATTCTGGCAATTTTTCCCCGTTCAATATTTATTTACTACATTTATTGGTTCATTGTAGTTATACATTTTGGTAAGTGTCAGGATATCAGAAGCATGCATGTACACAATGCTCATTTAGCCCTCCCTCAGATCCCACCCCATTCCCTCCCCCTTCCTTCCTTTCCATGTTCAGCATAGTGATCAACTCTGATAAGTTTGTGTATACACATCATGTGCATTAGTGTATTTCCCTCTTCCCCCTTCCCCTATCCCTCATTAAGGTCACCTTCTTTACTCAACTAAAGTTTTATCCTTCTTTGTCTGGAGTTCCTTCTAAGTCCCATTCTCCCTAGCTTCCACATATTAGGGAGAACATCCGACTTTTCACTCTTTGTGATTTACTAATCTCACTTAGCATAATGTTCTCCAGTGCCCTCCATTTCCCTGAAAATGATGTAATTTTGTTCTTCTTTATGGCTGCATAAAGTTCCATTGTGTACATATCCCATAGTGTGGGCAAGTGAACTAAATAGACACTTCACAGAAGAAACACAAATCACCAATAAATGTATGAAAAAAATGTTCAACATCATTAGCAATCAGAGAGATGCAAATCAAAAATACCCTGAGAATCACCTAACCCCAATTAGAATGGCAATCATTAAAAACACAAACAACAACAAGTGCTGGCAAGGATGTGGAGAAGCAGGAACTCTAATACACTGTTGGTGGGATTGCAAATCAGTGCAACCACTTTGGAAAACAGTGTGGAGGATCCTCAGAAAAATGGGAATGAACCTACCATATGACTCAGCAATACTACTTCTAGGCATCTACCCAAAAGGACTGAAACCAAAATAGCAGATTAAGCATTTATTTTAAAGCCATACTGGTGGTAACAAATTTTGAGTTTTGCTTGTCTAAGAAAGTCTTTATTTCTTCTTTATTTCTGAAGGAAAGCTTTTCTGTGCATAATACTTTTGAGTAGCAAGGTTTTTTGTTGTTTCTTTGTTTTTTAAGACATCATCCTGTTCCCCAAGGTCTCACAAGTTTCTGCTGTATAATATTGAGTTCATCTAATGGTGATGCCTTTACATGTGAATTTACATTTTTCTCTTATTGCTTTTAGAATTTGTATTTTATTTTTGATAGCTTAGTAATGATGTGTCAGAGAGAGAGAGAGATTCTTTGGTTTGAGTTTTTTTTTAATTTCATGAATCTGGATGCTTATATCTTCTCCAAGAGGTATTACATGCACAGCAATTATTTCATTAAATATGCTTTCTGCAACTTTCTTCATATAATCTCCTCTAGGACTTCCATAATGGGAAAATTTATTTGTGTATTAATGTCCTACAGGCTATATAGCTTTCTTTTTCTTTTTTTTTTTTTTTTTTGCGTTACGGGGATTGAACCCAGGGGCATTCCACCTCCGAGCTACACCCCCGGTCCTATTTTTTTATACTTTATTTTGAAAGCGGGTCTCAAAATGTTGTGGAGGGCCTCACTAGGTAGAGAGAGAGAGAGAGAGAGAGAGACAGACAGAGAGAGAGAGAGAGAGAGAGAGAGAGAGCTGAGGCTGGCCGCGAACCCAGATCCTCCAGTCTCTGCCTCCCAAAGTACTGGGATTACAAGCATGCACCACTACGCCCGGCCTCTTTGTTCTTTCTTTGTTCTTTCATTATTGTTTCCCTGTCTGGGTTAGTTCAAAAGACTAGTCTTTGAGTTCAGAAAGTCATCTTTTCAGTCTATCTTTTATTAGTCATAAATTTTCCTCTTTTTTGAAGGATATATATTAGACAGATTTCATTGGTCAAAGACCCTGTGCTATGTGTGATCTTGGATCCTCTATTGCCACAATGATGGCATTATTGGGACAGGTGTGAAATGGAAATAAACTGCATAGATTGTATCACAGTATTATTGCAATGTTTATTTCTGGATTTTGATCACGTTCATGTGGTTACTCAATAAATTTTTGGTGTTTTGAGGATGGATAGAAGTTTTAATAGCCAGGCATGGTGGCGCACACTTGTAATCCCAGTACTTCGGGAGGCAGAGAGCAGAGGATCCGGGTTCACGGCCAGCCTCAGCTCTCTCTCTCTCTCTCTCTCTCTCTCTCTCTCTACTTAGTGAGGCCCTCTGCAACTTCGTGAGAACTGGTTTCAAAATAAAGTATAAAAAATAGGGCCGGGGGTGTAGCGCGGAGGTAGAACGCCCCGGGGTTCAATCCCCGGTACCACAAAAAAAAAAGAAGTTTTAAGACTAAATGCCATCATGTCTACAACTTAACTATTAAGCGTTTCAGAAAACCCTATGTGAGTCTATACATATACACGACAAAGAGAAATGCAGACGGGAAGAGAGTGATATTCACATAGGTCTATAATGATTAATGATGTGCATGTATATTTTTACATAGAAATACAAGAAAGACAGAGAGTAATGAAAGTAAAAAGCAAACGTGAAAAATGTGCATACCAGGGTGACCTGTGTGAAGAGTATCCAGAAATTCTTGCCACTTTTATCTGAGTCTGCAATCATAACAAACTTACAATGTTTTTAAACAAAAGTATACATAAAAATAGAACTACAAATGCAGCAAAAAAAATCAATGGATATTATTTGTCCAATATATACAAATAGGTCTGAAGACTTTATCGGTATTATCACATAATAGTGTCACCTGTGCCTGACCACAGGCCAGACTTTGGAGATTTGGTTCTGGGATGGATACTCTCTCAAGGTGATGATCTTGCTCAGGGTTCTTAATCTCTATAAGCCTTTGTACAGCTGCAAAATGGGTCCAATAATAGTACTTAGCTTATAGAGGTAAGTGTACAATGTTATGTGAGCAAACACAGGTACATGCATAGAACAGTTCCTGAAAAATGATAAGCATCTTAAGAATGGAGAGCACAATTGTTACTCACAAAACTTCAAAGAATATATCATCCCAATGCTACTTAAACTTTATCAGAAAATAAAAAATTTTAAACAGTAATACTAATTCTTTCAATAAGATATTCATTCAGCAATTATTTACTGTGTCCAGTACTATCATGTGCTCTGATGATTTAGCAGTGAGCTTATATTCTATAGAAAAAACAAGTAATAAAAAATTTAAGGTAAAATACATAACATTAGCTAGTCAAAACTGCTAATGTTTATTATTCAGTGAAACATTAAGTGTGACAGAGGGATAAGAAATGTTTCAGGGTGAATTCTCTTTATTTATTTTATTTGTTTATTTTTTGAACTGAAAACTGAACCTAGGGAACATTATAGCTTTGAGTTACTACAGCCCAGTACTTTATTTTTCTCTTGAAACTATGTCTTGTGAAGTTTCTGAAAGTCTCATTAAGTTGCTAAGGCTTGCTTTGAACCTGGGTTCCTTCTGTCTCAGACTCCCAAAACAGGACTACGGGCATGTACCACCATACCTGGCTACAAGGTGAATTTTTTTAAAGGTGATCAGATAAGGCTCAATAAATAAAATTTTAAAAAATGCTACAATACAAAAATCAATGCTAATTTAACTTTTAAAAAATCAATGTATAAATCCTTTGAAAGAATCAGCAGAATCTAGCATTATAAGAAAACCATACAACATAATCCTAGCAAAGTTTATACCAAAATGCCAAGATAATCTAATACAATAAAATTGTATAATATAATTGGTCATATCAATAGACAAGAATAAGATTATTTAATCATCTAAATATCTGCAAATATGCATCACCACTATTTCATGTTATGCTGAATGTAGCAGCCAATCCAATTCAACAATGAAGTGAAATAGCAGTGTTAGAATTTGGAACAGAAGAAATGCCAGATAGTGAAAATGACATAAGTACATACCTGGAAAACTAGAAATAAAAAAGAAACAAGTCCCAAATTTGAAAATAAACCACCAGATGAGCCCATCCTTTACCAAGTTTGTGACATCACAGCCAAGGAAAATGAACAACCTAAGTAAAGATGAAACACAATAACTTAACTGTGACTCTCAACTAGAACAGAATTTACAGGCCAAAAGAACAGCAAAGAAATAGTAAGTTTCATTGAGTAGTAGCCATATTTTAGAAGTTGCATGAGCATTGTTTTGGGGATTTTGTATCTTTAAATTTTACAGTTCTATCGATGTGTAATTGACAAATAGGAGTCATACATGCTTCAGGTGTACAACAATATGTTTTGAGTTTTGCTACATGTGTACATTATTCAGGGAGCATAGCAATCAACCATATTAAGGCATCCTACACCTCACATGATTGTAATTTTCTTTCACTGATTTTTTTTGGTGGTGAGAACACTTAAGATCTACCCTCTTATCAAAGGTCAAGTATACAACACAGTATTAACTGTAGCTACCATGCTGTACCTTAGACATCAGAAATCATTTGTGCTGTATAATAAAACTTTGTACTCTTTGACCAGTCTCTCCAGTTTTCCCCTACCCTCTGGGCCATGACTACCAGCATTCTGCTCTCTGCTTTTGTGAGTATGGCTATCTTAGATTTAAAATATAAATTATATCATGTAGCATTGGTGTTTCCATATCTGGCATACACCATACAGCACAAAGTTCTCCAAGTCTGTCCCTGTTAACACAAACGATGGGATTTCTTATATGAAGAATGTTAGAAATACAGTACAGTTCATAGATCTGAGATTATCACTTTGAGACTGGTAAGGAATTGATAGATTTCATCTACAGCTTTGACATTTTGTGTGGTTCTATTTTAATATTATCCTCTTTTCCATTTGTAATTTTAAAAAGTAAAACTATTAGACTAAAAATTATCTATGTAATGCAATTAAAGTCAGAGTTTATAAAGCATTTAAATGTTCACAACTACAATAAAAAGAATTCACATAAAAGAAAACTAAAAGTGAAACAAAGAAGGACAATGTAAGTAATGAAAATACATTTAGGCAATAAACAAACATCAATATAATGCTATAAAAATTTCATTCTTTAATTTACTACATTTCATTTATTGATTTCCTACTATATGTGCATTACAACTTTCTAGGTACAGTAATAAAAAAGATATAAAAGGCTGTATATTATATCAGGGAATATATTAATATCAAAATCTATAGCTCATTCTTAAATCATACTTACCAAAAATGATTTGATATTTAGCATCAGGTGGAGAAAGATTTATGTGTCCTAAAGAAATATCTTCACAGTCAGATGAGTGAGCCCATGGTGGGCAGCTCATTTATTTACTACCTGACATACGTTTTCTTTTCCAGAGTCTCTTCATGGCATTGGTCATCTCTGAGTTTCTCAGAGTATAAATAAAGGGGTTAAGCATTGGGGTTATGACTGTATAAAAGACACTCAGTGATTTGTCAATGGGGTAAGTCTTAGCTGGTCTTACATACATGAAAATACAGGGAACAAAGAAGCAGAACACTACAGTGATGTGGGAACCACAGGTCGAGAGAGCTTTGCGCCTCCCTTCCTGACTCAGGTTCTTCAGAGAGTGTAAGATAACACCATAAGACATGAGTAAGATCAGAAACACAGGCAAGCAGATCAGTCCTCCATTGGCCAACACTAAGAAGCCAATGACATAGGTGTCAGTACAGGCGAGTTTCAATAAGGGGGACATGTCACACATAAAGTGGTCAATGACATTGGGGCCACAGAATGGGAGCCGATAAATAGTGATGAGTTGAACTGAGTGCAAAAACCCTCCCACCCAGGCCACTACCAGCAACACCACACACACCCATTTCCTCATGATAACCAAGTAATGCAAGGGCTTGCAGATGGCTACATAGCGGTCATAGGCCATCGCCAGCAGAAGGATGATCTCTGCCCCACCAAAAAGGTGTTCTGTAAACAGCTGAATCATACAAAACTTGAAGGACACGATGGTTTCCCCCAAAAGCAAGTTGGAAATCAATTTGGGAGTAATAGCTGTTGAATAAATTATATCCACAAATGACAAGTTAGCAAGAAAGAAGTACATTGGTGAGTCCAGGGTCTTGCTGAGGGTCACAGTCACAACAATGAGCAGATTTCCTGTGATGGTCAAAATGTAGATAAGCAAGAAAATAACAAAAAGTACTTTTTGCTCCTTTGGATTCTGTGTGAGGCCCAAGAGGACAAAGTAAGTCACATTGTTCTCATTGATCCTTTGTTCCATCTATTCTTTTATTGATGCTGATTGCAGATATTAAAGCTGTTTACCTACAAAACAATACCAAATCCTTAAGAGTATTACAATTGTTATCTTTATGCCTTTCATCTGTGTGTGTTTGTATGTGTGTGTGTGTGTGTGTGTGTGTGTGTGAAGCCATCTGCCATAGATATCTGGATTATGATGTGGAATACGGGTTTCTGCCCTAAGTGATTTCATATGTAAAGATGGGGTCTGGCATTTAAGAACAACTTGATAAGTGTCATAAGAATATACTTGAGATTCCAGCTATGGATTCAAAGTACTGAAATTTCTAAAACCAAATGGGATCTGGGAAGACGTCTCACAGGAAGCACTATTTTAGATGAGTTTAAAGGAAATGTGACATACTAAGAGGGAATAAGAAAGGAATTACAGGACAAGATACACTATATATAAATCCGAACGGTATAATACCCAAGACTCACGTAGGGTAATTTCCATATTCAGAGTGGAAAAATAAATGACTAATGAAAGACTATAGACCTAAAGTGACTACTGTTTGCTAATGCTGGGACAATAAATAATGATTCCTTTCCTCCACTTTCCACTTGTCCCTCACATCCACTGGGGACCTCTACCACAAGCATTTTAGCATTCCTGTTTCTATGATCATTGTGTTTATGATGATGCAAGTGTTCTCTAAGACAATACATGCTTCCTCTACAGCTCTCCTCTTTCCTTCCTGGACCCTCACCAAATCACCTTTCCATGTTCATATTTCTACCCACCTTCTCTTCAAGACAATCTAGGATCTTTCTATCATGAATCAAAAAACTCTCCCAGCATCTTCCTATTACCCCATCCCATAGCCACTTCCACATTGTCAGATATAAATGGCAGCAGCACCCACCTCCCGGTACCAAAAGCTCATTCTTTTGCTAAAGATGCTGTCACAAAGTAACATAAACTGGGTGGTTTGAACAATAGAAATGTGTTTCCTCAGAGTTCTGCTTGCTATAAATTCAAAATCAAGTGTTGGATCATTCAGAATACTATGAGAGGAGTTTTTATGGCCTCTCTCTTGGCTTGCAGACAACCATCTTTGTATTCATGTGTCATTCTTCCTGTATCCAAATTTCTCTTTCTAATAGTATACCAGTCATATTAGATAGGGACCACTCTAATGAACTATTTAACTTGATTACCTTTGCAAGACCCTATCCCCAAGTGAAATCAAGTTCTGAGCTACTATAGTCAGGATCTCAATGTGTAATTTTGAGGGGCTTGGGGGTACACAATGAGTAACCAGTAAAACAGAAACAGTGTTTTATTGTTTCAACCTGGATATCTCTCCATTTCCTAACATACAAATTCTTAAAGTATTTTGAAATTCTTTGTCTTCAACACTATCTCTCCTCTAAATTTCAAATTGATATCTACAAGTATCTGTTTGACATCTTTAATTAGATATCCATATAGTATTTAAAAATGAATATTTAATATTTCATAATATATCCATTTCTTCCTAGGTTTTCTAATATAAAGATAGCTCCTTCTGTCTCGTTTTTCAACCAAATTCTGATAGTGTCTTACACCTTGATTCCTGTCATGCCACTCATTCACACAATTATTAAGTCCCGTTGACATTCCCTTTCTAAAACATTGCAAATCTGACCATTACCACTACACCCTCTTACACCCCTTCTCTTCTACACTAGCCTCCTGCCATATCTACCTACTTTCATTTTGGCCGCCCACAAACTGTTTTCGTAAAGCAGCCCAAGTGACCCTTTTGTACCTTATGCAGATTTAAAACCCCTATAGTTGATCCCTATTGAAAAAAAATCCATGCTCCCTACCTTGACCTATAAAATTCTAAGTGTCAGATTCAAGCTACCTGCCCAAATTCATCTCTTTCAGTTTTTTCATGTTCATCTGCTCAGCTTTTTTTGCTCCTCAATCCCCCAAATGCTTTTTCATCTCCTTGGTTCCATTCACTCTTTGGGAAATTATGATTTATGAGACGAGAAGCAGATATCACAACCTCTGAAATAATGGTAAAATTCTACATAACTCTATATCTTTGAATTTTTTTATTTACTCAGCCACCATGTGTTTGTAGAGCACCTTTCTTTTGTCATGTCAAACAAATAAGGTGAACTTCCAGGCAACAAGTGTCCACCAAGTTATTTAGATTGAGGTCTACACCAGGAGTCATGTCATCAGAGGGCAGAAAGCTTAGTGCTGACTGAAGAATCCCCTTTTCACCAGGATCCTCCACTTTTCCAGATGAAGCATAACTTTTGAGGATATAGCATGGTTGCTAGCTAATTTTTTTAATTTCTATATGTATTTATGACACTATCATATACAATCTGACCACAAACTGCTCTGTCTGCAGAAGTTTCTTCAAGATTTTAATTCTTACAAAGATAAGTGGTATAATTTCTTGTGCAATAAAAACCTCACACAAGTGGACTGCCTGGTTTCTATTACCAACAGTTGTAGTCTTACCTTTGAAAGTGTGTCTACCGTTTGAAGGAGAACTCTGCCCTCACAAAGAGGTGGAAATCCTTCTTCCATACAGTATGTACATTAATGACAAAAACTGCATTACTTCTTGAAGATAAAAATTTGAAATCATAAATCTATGTTCATTTCCTCTGGTGTCTTATAGATATCGCAGAAAAACATTACTTGCTTTATACATCAAATTCAAATGAATTCCATGGTCAAAACATAAACATTAAAACTTTTCATATTAGAAATATTTATCAAAAATAAAAGCTAATCATTTGTCTATATAAGAAAATAGGAACTAGCCATTTTAAAAGGGAAAGTTTCCCATCTAGCTTCTTTACTAGTAACTTCAATAAAAAAAAACAATAGCAACCATTCAGCTTTTTAGCTCATCGCCACTGGTGTATGCATGGCCAAACATGCCCTAGAGATTAAAAGAGGATATTCTTGTTCCTTGTGTAGATCCTCCTGTAAGCCCAATAAAGCATCAGATGCCTGAAGATTTTATACCATGAGAACACATTAATCATGGAGTCCTGCAATTGGAATGTGTCCAAGACTGATGATTGCTTAATTACACTCAGTGGGATTTTCCACAAATTTTCAAAAGAACATCTGTATGTCAAGATGCATTTTATCAAACACATAACTGTGGTCAGGAAAATACAATGGGAAAATATTTTCGGAAGCATTATGGATAAATTGGGAATGCAGAATTCAATATTAGCCCAGTTCGTATATACAAAGATAGATGAATTGATTGTTCATTTCTTCCCAGTGCCTGAACAAGTTTAGTTTTACATTTATTTAATACTCCATTTTCTCTACCTATTAGTGTGGGATTAGATATATCTTTAAAATATGTATGTAGCTGCCGGGCGTGGTGGCCCATGCTTGTAATCCCAGTACTTTGGGAGGCGGAGACCGGAGGATCTGGGTTCGCGGCCAGCCTCAGCTCTCTCGCTGTCTGTCTGTCTCTCTCTCTCTCTCTCTCTCTCTCTCTCTTTCTCTCTCTCTCTCTCTCTCTCCTCTTAGTGAGGCCCTCCGCAACTTCGTGAGAACCGGTTTCAAAATAAAGTATAAAAAATAGGGCAGGGGGCATAGCGCAGAGGTAGTACGCCCCTGAGTTCAATCCCTGGTACCGCAAAAAAAAATATGTATGTAGCTGTATTTACTGGTTATTTATATGTTTGTTTTTATTCTTTTATTGGTCAAGTATTATTATACACCTTAGTGAGGTTCAAAGTGACACAAACATACATGCACAAAGCACTTGGTGTGTTTCCCTCTGTTTCCCCCCCTTCATGTTAGTGAGAAGGGTAGTGATGACTTCATATATCAGCATTGCGTTATTTGTATGGTTTCCTTCATTAATTCCCCTGTAAATGCCTGTTAGGGAAATGTCTCAGTCAGTATTCTCACTGCTATAATCTCTACCCCTAATGATAACTCTAACTGACCACTCAACTTAGAGGCAGGGAGATTTATTTGCTCACAGTTTTTTGGAGATTTCGGGGTGCCAGGTTCTGCAGAACTCAGGGTATGGTGGTAGGAAGCAGATAGAGGGAGAGAGCAAGGGCTCTGCTCTCACATCATGAAGGGCAAAAACAAGAGAGAGCAAAGGAATTCATAGACAAAAGCACAATCCATAAGGACTCACTCCCAGGGACCCACTCTCTCCAGCCATACCCTGCCAACCTAGGTTGCTACCCAATAAATCCATCACAATTGATTTATCTACTGATGAGATTTTAACCCTCATGAGCTAATTGTATCAACTCTGAACATTAATACATGAACTCCTCAGGGGACACTATATTGAAACATAACAGGTCATTTGGTTTACAGTATTCTTAAAATCTGAAGTGTCTTTACTCATCTTTTGTCTGGATGACAGATCTAATGAGGTGTGCTGAAATCTCCCCACATTATTGCATTGGGTCTATCTAAGTCATAATGTCATGTAGTGTTTGCTTTATGTAAGTGCCTGTACTGACATTTGGGGGCATACATATCTACCCTC
>PVJS01062145.1:0-10811 GCA_004027185.1 Glis glis | reverse complement strand
AGCTGAGGCTGGCCGCGAACCCAGATCCTCCGGTCTCCGCCTCTCAAAGTACTGGAATTACAAGCGTGCACCACCACGCCCAACTAATAATTTTTTTTTTTTTTTTGCAGTACAGGGGATTGAACCCAGAGGCGTTCTACCTCAGCGCTACGCCCCCGGTCCTATTTTTTTTTATACTTTATTTTGAAACTGGGTCTCACGAAGTTGCGGAGGGCCTCACTAAGGAGAGAGAGAGAAAGAGAGAGAGAGAGAGAGACAGAGAGAGACAGAGAGAGAGACAGAGAGAGAGACAGGGAGAGAAAGAGCAAGAGAGCTGAGGCTAGCCGCGAACCCGGATCCTCCGGTCTCCACCTCCCAAAGTACTGGGATTACAAGTGTGCGCCACCACGCCCGGTCCGGCTAATAATTTTTTAAAAAATAAACAAAGAACCTCACACCATGGTAGAATCCAAGCCAAAACAAACAAACAAACAAATAAACTTACCCATAAATTCAAAGGAGAACTGATCACAAGTCAGTACTAATGGTGGTTGCACATAGACTGATAATTTAACCTTTGGCAATACCACTCGATTCTGCAGTGTGACCTAAAGAAACACAAATTGTTATTAATAGAAAATTACTTTTTATACAAAGTTCTAAACTATCATAACTAATTAAGAATCACTAGCAAATAATTAGGAAACCTGAGGAAAAAATAAGCAGCAAAACCCAACATGTAACATAAGTTGTAAAGTACACCACCCCGTTAGAAATTGGACAAAAGAGTTGTACAGATTTTTCTCTGCAAAAGGTAAAACTATGGGCAATGTGTACATAAGATGCTCAATATCTTCAGTTATTAAGGAAATACAAGCCAAAACCACAATAATATACTTCCACACACTCACTAAAATGGTTATAATCAAAAGGAAGGGCACCAGGCGTCAAGAAGGAACTGGAACCCTTATACATGGCTAGTGGGAATGTATAATGTTACAACTACTGAATAAAACTTTTAAAATTTCTTTTTTTTTTCTTTTTTTTTTTGTGGTACCGGGGATTGAACCCAGGGGTGTTTTACCTCCGAGCTACACCCCCAACCCCAATTTTTATACTTTATTTTGAAACCGGGTCTCACGAAGTTGCGGAGGGCCTCACTAAGTAGCTGAGGCTGGCCGCAAACCTGGATCCTCTGGTCTCCACCTCCCACGTACTGGGATTACAAGCGTGCGCCACCACGCCCAGCCAAAGTTTTAAAATTTCTTAAAAAGGTAAACATAAATTTACCATACTAGCTCATAATTCCATGCCAAGAGGAATTCCATGCCATATGTCCACCCCAAAACTTGAACTAATGTTCACAGCAACATTATTCCAAGTAGCCAAAGAGGCATTACAAGTCAAATGTTCAATCATGATCTATGGATAAACAAAAGTGGGATAGCTGAATAAAATAAAATTCAGCAAAACAGATATGAAATACTGATGCATGCTACAAGATAAGTGAACCTTAAAAACATATTTCAAGTAGAAGAAGCCAGTCACAAAGAACCATATGTTATATAGTTCTATTTATATGAAACGTATAGAATAGGCATATCTATAGTAAAATAAAATAGATTAGCAGTTGCTTCAAGATGAAAGGGATGAGGAATAAGAGCTAATGGGTACAAAATTTCTTTTGGGGGATAAAATGTCCTAAAATTAGATTGTTGTGATGGTTGGCCAATTCTTCAAATATACTAAAAATCATTGAAGTGAGTGGGTTGTGTGGTATGTGAATTACATCTTCATATTACATATATGTAGTTATATATATAACATATTAGAATATACAATTGACTTGAAAACATTATATACATATTGTGTCAGTGTCTTGTGCTAATTTTAAGTGATATAAGTTTAAGTTAAAATTTTTTAACATGCAAAGTGAAATTTTTAAAAGGCAATTATTGATGCAAACGAATATGATATAAGCAGCAAATAAAGAATGGGTTTTTTTCTTTGTGAACTCTGGTAGTACACGAGGGAACTGACATGCCACGAATAAAACTTCCTAAATGACATCTGACCACAGTAACAGCACAAGACCTTTTAAGTAAAACCCTGAAGGTAATTACGGCCAGAAGAAACTACACACATGGCACAAACAACCTTCTTGTCCATCGGTAAGTAAATTAATTCTACTCCAATAAATTAACTATTAATTATTATACTTTAAGTATTTTGCTATTAACAGTAATATAATATTAGTCTATATATGTATTTTTAAAATAAAATTAATATTAATAATAGTCATTAGCAACTTTCTATATTCATGGAAAGGAACCATGCTAATGAATTATTTATATATATTATCTCATTTAATCTCCACAACAGTGTGAAATAAGTACTATCACACACCATTCTAATGGAAGAGAAAACCGGGATTCAAAATGATTAAGTGGCCGGGCGTGGTGGCGCACGCTTGTAATCCCAGTACTTTGGGAGGCCGAGACCGGAGGATCCGAGTTCGCGGCCAACCTTAGCACGCATGCGCGGGCGCACGCGCGCGTGATTTATCTCTCTCCTCTCTCCTCTCTCCTCTCTCTCTCTCTCTCTCCCTGTCTCTTTCTCTCTCTACCTAGTGAGGCCCTCTGCAACTTCATGAGACCCGGTTTCAAAAATAAAGCATAAAAAAATAGGGCCGGGGGCATAGCGCGGAGGTAGAACGCCCCTGCGTTCAATCCCCGGTACCGCAAAAAAAAAAAAAAAAAAAAAAAAATATATATATATATATATATATATATATATTTCCTTGTTCCCCCCAGTGGCTCCTTTTAACATTTTTTTTTAATTTCTTCTTTGCTACCTCAGAACAGCAATGTCAATATGGAATTTTGCTTAAAACTGAACATTCGAACAGATATCACGTCTGATACGCTTTCAAATTGCATATAGGTTTCAGAAGGTTTCAGCTCTCCTTTTCTCTTACTCCTTTAAGCTAAGCCTCAAGCGTCTCAAGCTAGTGATCAAGAGGTAGCACAGAGCACCTCTACTTTACGAGATTATGAGATGATCATTGTGTTAGTCTGCTAGGGCTGCTATAACAAAGTGCCACAAACTAGATGACTTAACACAATCATTGTCTCAGTTTTGGAGGCTCAAATTCTGAAATCAGGGAATAGCAGTGCTAGTTCTCTCTGAGAACCAGGAAGGGAGAATCTCCCAGGCCTCTCTCCTTGGTTTATGGATGGGCATCATCTTCTCATGTTATCTTCCTATCATCGTTCAATGCATATTTATCTCTGTGTCTGTTATGGACTGAACATTGTCCCTCCAAAATTTTATGCTGAAACTGTCCCATAAGTGACATGTAAGTGAGTAAATAAGAATATGAACTAAACAGTAGGACTTTGTTATTCAGTGGGAATTTGATTCATCCATGCTTTCTGATCTTGTCAAAGACTCACAGGGAAATCATGGATGAATCAAATTCCCACTGAATAAAAAGTGCTAAGTTGATCAGCAATCAGCTTGGCTAATTTACTAGCTAAAATATTTCCCTTCCCAACACTTCTTTCCATAGATTCAAAACAGCATCATAGCCTAAACTCATGCCATTGCAAAATTATACAGGCCTGCTAATATTTTTGAATTCAGGGATTTAGGGTTCCATGACAATTCCTTTCAGAATATCAAGGATCAACAAAGTATCATTTATTCATCTCCTTTTTCCTAACCTCTGTAAAGCCCACTATTGGCTCATACAATAGTTTATCAATTCATTTTTTTATATCAAACATAATGGCATTTTTCATGTTTAAACATCCAGTATGGTTTACTTAACCTTAATGTATATAATTTATCAGAATAGCTTCTAATCCTGATATAGATGAGAAGTATATGTCTTTACACATTTCTTTTTTTTCAAATTCAAAACCATTATTTTTTATTTTGACATACAAAAAAGCTATATATGATTATAGTATAAAACCTTACAAGCTGGGAAATAAGTGGATCATCATGAAACCATCAACGCATCTATGCCATAAATATATTATTACAGATGAAATTTTTCTTCCACTGTCATTACTAAAGATTAGAACATGTAGCAAAAGATCTACTTCATTGGCAAGGTTTTAAGTATATAGTCCATATTATGAATAGGATCTATGCTCTAAGACTTATTTATTTTGTATAACAGAATCTTTGTTCTCTTTGACAAATACCTCCCAGTTCCTTCCTTCTCACATTTCTCTTATATTACATCCCACCCAAGGTTCTGATGTCTTGCAGGTTAATGAAAGAAAAACCAAGAAAATAAAACCTTGAGCTTTGATGCTTTGATTGTGTCAAGGTCTGTGTTTAGACTTGTTTGATTATTGGCTCCTTCGGAATATCCACCAGAGAAACTTGATCAGGTGAAGCTGAATTTACTAAACATACTACAAGGGAGAAAACCTCATTGACCAACTCTTCTTACTGCCACAAGAGAAGTGTTAGGGAAGGGTATTAGGTTAGGTTAGGGTTAGGTTAGGAAGGGTGTTAGGTTAGGGTTTGGGGGACTAGATTTTAATGGGTTAAGGTGAGTCATTTAAGGTGGAAAGGTTGTTGGGATTGGGCAATATTTATGACACAATAGGATAAAGAAAAGAGAATATTTTAGGGATAAAAAAGGATTTTGTATGATAAAGTTTATCCTAAGATTGTCCCAAATGGGAAAGGAAAGACTAGGGTAAAATCAGAAGGTTAAAAGCAAGTCACAGAAGATTTGAGTATGTCTCAGAATGTTTGCAGAGGATGAAGCTTATGAAAAGAATATTGCATGTGTGATAAAGATGGTTATATTTATAAATTATTTTAAAAGGTTTCATATTTGGCCCATGTTTACTAAATCATATAGTCACATTTGTCTCCAATAGGATTAAAGCTGTCAAGCTTCAGATGGTTCTCCAGATAAAATGGCAAATGAACATCTACCGGCGTCCCTTGGATGGTTGCAGGGACCTGGGACATTCCTCTGTGTGACACATTGCTTGTGTACACCCCTAAGGCTGGGGCCCAACTTTGTCCCCATATAGCAGGAAGTAGTTGGATCATCTCAACACCCTATTCCTTGCCTACAGATGTATGCAAGTTAATAAAAGAGGGGGGAATGTTCTGGTCATGGTGACTGGACTAAGAAAAACCCTGTGACTGCTCAACTGGGATTGCTGATGAAGACAAAAACTGTTGTGATGGGCCTGGCCAGCTCTAGCTGCTGGCTCTCATGAGATAAAGAAACAGGACTTAGATATAAACCTTGAAGGACCAGAGGGCGGCAGTGTCTCTCTTTAGAGCACTCTGCCTCGCTTCTGTCTGGTGTGGCGCTTTTCCTGTTACTTTGCAATAAATCCTAATTTAGCAGCACATCCAGGTATTCTGACTCTTTATTTCTATACTGAGATAAGAAAAGGACCCATGGTAAATCCCAAATTGTAACAGTTTCTAGTTCCATCCATTTCCCTGCAATAACATAATTTTTTATTCTTTATGGCTGAGTAAAATTCCACTGTGTGTATACACCACATTATCATTATCCATTCATCTGTTGATAAACACCTAGTTTGGTTCCATCATTTGGCTATAGTGAGATGTGCTACTATAAACATTGGTATGAGGGTATCACTATAGTGTTCTAACTTTAATTCTTTTGGAAAGATACTAAGGAGTGGTATGGCTGGATCATGTGATGATTCCATTCTAGTCTTTTGAGGAACCCCCGTATGGATTTTCTTAGTGGTTGTACTAATTTACAATCCTACCAACAGTGTATAAGAGTCCCTATTTCCCCATATCCTTTCATTTATTATTGTTTGTATTATTGATGATTGGCATTCTAATTGGAGTTAGATGGAATCTTGGGGAAGCTTTGATTTGTATTTCCCTGACTGCTAATGATGTTGAACATTTTTTCATATGTTTGTTGGCCATTTATATTTCTTCTTTTAAGAAGTGTCTATTCAGTTGAATTGTCCATTTGTAATTGGGTTATGTTGGGGATTTTTTTTTACTGTTAAGCTTTTTTTTTGAATTCTTTATATATTCTAGCTATTAATCCTCTATCAGAGGAGTAGCCGGCAAAGATTTTCTTCCAATATGTAGGCTCTCTCTTCAGACTCTTGGTTGCATTCTTTTCTGTACAGAAGCTTTTTTATTTGATGGCATCTCATTTATTGATTCTTGATTTTAATTCACGATCTTTAAGGATCTTCTTAAGGGTATTTCTACCAATGCCTGTATATTGGAGACTTGATCCTATGTTTTCTTCTAGTAATTGCAAAGTTTCTGGTCTGATTTCTAGGTTTTTGATCCATCTTGATTTGACTTTTGTGCACAGTGAGAAATGAGGGTCTAATTTCATTCTTCTACACATGGATATCCAATTTTCCCAATACAACAATGGTGTCCATTATACATGGGTTGACTTTAAGAGGCCTTGGAATAATCAAGTAGAGATGATAAATAGGCAGTTGGCTATATGGGTCAGTATTTGGGGAAGAGACTCACAGCATAACCTTAAATGGAAATATCATTGACTCTTAGTGTTAGTATAATCTATGGAGATTGGCAAGATCGACTCTAGAATGTGCAGAAAAAGAAGAAAACCAAGCATTAAACCATAGACAATTTTAGGATTTAAGAGACAGGCAGAAAAGAATTCAGCAAAAAAGATCAACAAGAGTAGGACAGAAATAAAGAGAATAGCCATTTTAAACAATAGGAAGAGTCAAAGGGTAAAATGCCACAGAAAATTTGCTAAGATATAGGATAGAGGTAACCATTTGATGATTGAAATGATAAGAATATCTTTGAGACTAATAATTTTAGTGTAGTGAAATGAGTGAAAAATAGAGGCTTTTTTTAAATCTCTCTTCTAGTTATACTTCTTAGTATAAACTCCCTACTACATTATGATGACATAGAAAGGTAACTATTTCCTTTCTCTCAGTACTTTTTATGATAATAAATCTGTATCAATCTCCAAATCACCAGCTGCAATATTTCAGTGTAATGGGAATTTGTTATTGTTTTTGTTTAACTGTGTTTGGGGAATCCACATATTAGAATCCTGATGAGAAGCATGCCCCACCTCCCATTACAAAAGCTGAAAATATCAGATACTCTCTCTTCCATCATGCCTTGTGGCTCAGGTATCATCAGTGATCTACATTTCATTAACATGATATACCAATATGAGAATTCTGTCCCAAGAGTCAGAAACCTTGTAGGTGTCTCTCTCTGGAAATAGTAGTTACAGCCAGATCCATTTCTTTTCTAAGGAGCTAAGGCAGTCAAAAAGTTGACAGCTTGTTATAGCAGAAACAGGAGCAGTTTCCTCACCAGAGTAGTTCTGTTTTGTGTTCACTCTTTAGTAACCAAAGCAATAGCTGTCACAATCTGATAATTAACTATGTACTGGGTACTGTCCTAAGAATTTTCTTTGCATTTACTGAGTTTCTGTTTCAGCACTGTTGAAATTTTGAACAAGATACTTCTTGGTATGTGTGGCCAGGGAGTGGGGAGACTGTCCTGTGCATTGGAGAATGTTCAGCAGCATTCCTGATCTCTACCAACTAGATACTAGTACTAGCTGCACCCTCTCTGTTCTGACAGTCACAAATACCTCCAGACCTTGCCAAATGGCCCTGAAGGATAAAATTGCCCTCTGTTTAGAATCACTGCATTAACTCATTTAGTATTCACAACCACTCCAAGACGCAGGTACCAAGTTAAAGTCTGCAGGACTCCAGAAGGTTCATTGCAATTTCCTCTTAACAAATCTGGTAGTGGGGTTTCAATCAGTTCCTTCAACCCCAATCCTGCTAGTTCTGGGATTTTTCTGTTAGAAAACAAACTCACTGCTGGAATTTCTCTTCCCTCTTAAATCTGCTCTCACTGGAATAGAATAGTTACTGCTTTCCTGAGGACATAATGTCCCTGGGTCTTATATAATCAGAACCCTGATGTTAAGGAGACATTCCTACATGAAAGTCAGTAGCTTGGGAAAGAGAAGTGGTTTTCTCTATTTTTCCAGCCCAGTAAAGTTATTCCCAAGCTGAATAAGCTCTCTTAGGTGACAATGGGTCAGTGCTTCTGCAGTTCTCATTAAAGTATAGTCAGTAGACTAGAAGGCATCCCTTGTCCTCTTTTAATGAAGCCACTTTACTCCGCACTTTCCAGACAGGAAGGTCAGAGGAAATCTCTTTACCCTTAAACATGTGGATGGCTGGTTCCCTCATCCCCAGCCCAGATCCCTGGAGAGCCTTCTTTGTTCACTGACGCACTCATTCTCTCCTGGTGCATCACCTTGGTGATTACCTACCCACCACTCAGAAATCTCTCTTGGAAACCTCCTGGATTTCTGTTATGAAATCAGGTCTATTCTTGATCAAAAGCAGCAGGTTGAACATGAAGACTATCATTTAAAAACACCAAAACTGGGTCTCTGAAATTATGAAATCAGGCCTATTCTTGATCAAAAGTAGCAGGCTTGAATGTGAAGGCTATCATTTAAAAACATGTTGCACCCAACCTTCCTCTGAAGGCTTTTATTTTTATTTGGGGAGAAAGGCCATTTTATTAATTAACTACATGGATCTCTAGTCACAGGATGAGTTCCAATCCTGCCTCAGTCTCTTCTTCCTGGTGAGCTTTGGAGTGTTTGTCTTACTTCTCCAGAGGCTCAGTCACCTCACTCAGAAAAATAAAGGTCATGTAAGGTCATTGTGAGACTGAAATGAGATATGAATGCTCAGTACACAGTACGCTTTCATCAAATGGTAATTATTATCATTATTTTTATTTAATTGTGTCCTCTTCCCTAGCTTACAGATATTTGTTGGTCATTTCCTACGTGCCAGCCTCCCCCAGTTCTCTGAATTTTGCTTCCTGGGACTCCCCAGTCCATGATTTAAAATGTATGCACATCATTGAATCTTGGGCTTTATTTTTCTGCAGTCTTCACAATTTTCAAAGAGCTTTCACAAGCATCATCTTACTTTGAACTATTCAATCACAAAAGGAAAGCAGGTATTCTAGGATGGACCCAGAATATAGGAAGGACTTTTTCAGGAATCTCCTCAAGGGCCATAGGCATTCTGTGGGGTGCTCTTCCTCAATACCTTATGGGGCATCACAATTCCACTTTTGTGTCATTATTATGTTTTTAATAAACATGTCTTTTTCAATGTATGTTAAGTGAGGGGGGTTGAATTAAAGGATCACTCAGTGTTTCTGCCACCTCTAACCATCTGTGAACTCAAGCAACAGACTCAAGTGAGTCAAGACTGTAAGGGAATAGACAATTGGCAAAGAGGTCACCTTTAAGCCCAACTAGAAGTAGAGAAGGGAAGTCAGAAGCAGGTGTAATTTCTAACTAGGTGGAAGTCATATAGCTAGTGTGACTCTCCAACCCACCCCTTATAATCAGTGACATGAAATGACTTCTGATTCACTGCTGTAGTAACTCAGTGATACCATTTTGACTTAGCTTTCTAGCACCACTGTCTCATTTCCAGCCTGTTTCATTGATTAAAGTCAATACTTCATTTCCAATTCTAGCCATCTGTGTATAATTTCCCAATATCTACTCTGCGGGATATTTTTTCCTGACTATGTCAACACTGGACTGGCTCTCAATCCTCATCTACTCTCTACCTTTGGATTCCCAGTAGCAGGGAAATCCCAGAACCCATCCACAAATTTCTAGGAGCTAAAAATTTGCCTCTCTGTTTTAATAGCCTTTAGAACTCATTTGATGAGACTTTGAATATAAATTTTGTTTTGTTTCCCAGGATTTCCTACTAATACTCATGTAACCCCTGACCCTTGGTATAGTTGGGGTTATATGGTTAAATCCATAGCAGAAAGATACTACTGTGAATATACAAAGGAATCATTCTTTCTATAGAAATATCCAAAGGATGGCCATCACCAAGTTTGAATGGCTGTAGAGATATAAACTTCTCACCTAAGGGAATGCAATGCTTCCCTTTATTGAATCTTTGGGGTTTATTGAATTGTTGGATTAGAAGGAATGGTATGGGTGAAAGAAAATGTCTTTTGCTAGAGGTGGAGAAACACCACCTACTAACAGAAAAAGTCAACAAAAGGCTGACTGTTATCCTTTCAGTGGGAGCCAGGGAGTAGAGAATACGATTGCAAGAATTTTCTAAAACTTCTAGAACCTTTGCAATGTTCTTGGTAATGTTATTTTTGCTATTACCATCTGTTTCTCCAGAGTGATCAGCACTAAACTTCTTAAAATAAAAAGGGTCTCTGTGCTTATCTTTAGGACATTAAAAAAGAGAAAACAGAAATTTGACTTTTCACTCTGAAAACAGTAGTGCTGGGCAAAAGACCCACAAAGGTAGAGGAGAGGAAGTGTGGGGAGCCATTTCTTTGGCTTCAGGCTCATAGATGCAAACAAAGCCTTGAGAGGTATAAGCTTTGCCAAACAGGATGATTAAGACTTATTAAGAGTGCTATACATTTCTATAGCTGAAGGCTATCTAAGGAGAGATTTGATTGTTCTTCGATCCAGGAGGTGCAGATGACCTCACCCACCTAGAGGACATGACTCCCAGATGCAGGCGGAGGAGGAAGGTGGCCTGGCAAGATACTCTATGTTCTTCTCTCTTTGCTGTAACCTTCTTGTCAATGATTCTCTTAATCTTTAATAGATATGGCTCAGTGAGTACAGTGTTCTTTTCCAAATTATCAACAGTGCCCTATAAGTAAAACAGACGAATCTTTCCCAGGAAGTCAAACTCATAACAATGTAACTTTGGCCCAGAACACTCCCG
>PVJS01062144.1:0-10444 GCA_004027185.1 Glis glis | reverse complement strand
AGCTTGGCCCTAGAGCCAACGGAACCACTCAGCAGGATGGCTCCCACCCTCCCCACACATCCCCTCATTGTATCTTTACCACACGACAGTCTGTTGAAGGAGGCAGGACACGAGTGTTATCCTCATTCTGTAGTAAACTGAGACCAGAAATGGAAGTGGCTTGCCCAGGTGACAGAGTTAGAGGCAGAACAGGACCAGACGCCGTCTCCAGCCCCAACTCAGGTCTCTTCTTTCAGTTCTGATGGACTTTCAGGCTCTTGAAAAGTTTAGGATGGGCAGCCGGGCGTGATGGTGCACACTTATAATCCCAGTACTTGGGAGACTGAGACATGAGGATCACGGGTTCAAAGCCAGCCTCAGCAACTTAGTGAGGTCCTGCGCACCCTAGCGAGACCCACTTTCAAAATTAAAAAAAGGGCTTGGGTATAACTCAGAGGTAGAACGCCCCTTATACAATCCCCAGTAAACACACACACACACACACACACACACACACACAAAGAAAAATGAAAAAAAGAAAAGAAATATTTAGGATGTTTCTGCCACATCCAACCAGCAGGTCTCCTCCCAGGGTGTGCACAGAGGAGCCTGGTCCGCATCCCTCCACCCCACTCAGAACCCCGCCCCACCTTCCCTCCTGTTCCTGGAACACCTCCTTTGTGTCTACATAAGGCAGGGGTTACCCCTTATGACCTCCAGAAGGGGAACTGGGTTCTCGCTGGTCTCCTACTCTCTGCCTACCATCCTCCCTAAATTCTTCAGGGCTGTCTCCACTGCATTGTGTGTCTTACTAAGCATTTCCCGCTTGCTCTGCCTCCTCCACCTGGCACCTTCGTGTCCTCACTCTGCTCCTAAATCTCTCTCTCTCTCTCTCTCTCTCTCTCTCTCTCCCTCCCTCCCTCCCTCCCTCTCTCCCTCTTGTTTCCCTGCAGCCACGGCCCAGGGCTCCCTCTCCACAGCCTGGTCCCTCCTGCCGCTGCTCTGCTTCCTTGTAGTTGGGACCCTCGCAGGGAATGCAGACCTCCTCTGACCAGCAGACACTGCGCAGCCCCACCTGCCACCTCTGCCACCTGAGGACATTGGCCACCTGTGTGCTCTATCAAGATCCCTAGGCAGGGAACTCTGGGACCACATGATGGCTGCCAGTAGAGACGCAGAAGAGAATTGGAGAAAGAAGCTTCCCCAGGGCTGGAGGAGTGAGACTCTGACTAGGGGTGGGAGGACTCAGGACAGGCAGACAGAAGAGACACTGACTCACAGGGTGTAGACTGGGGAGGAGAGCACTTGGCCGGGGCCTTGCCAGTGCTCCTCAGTGCCTCCCATGTCCTCCTGGAAAGCTCCCACTTACTCCTCCAGGAGGGCTTCTCTGATCTCTGCCCCCCGGCTGGGGTAGGAGCCCTGCCTCTGAGCTCCACTGGTCCCTGGATGCTTCCCATGTCACACTGTGAACTTCCCTAGGGCAGGGCCTGGGTCTGTGGCAGAGATGGTGCCAGGAGTCCATGAAAGTCCATAGGAACCCATGCCTGTGGTCAGCTGGTCCCCGCACTGCCCTTCCCTGACACTTTCCAGCTCTTCCAACGTCAGTGTGTGGGAACGGAGGACAGCAACAGGACACATGGCGGAGAGAGCTTCAGGCCCTCTCTCTCCCAGAGCCCCAGTCAAATCCCAGGCGTTTTCTCAAAAGTGAAGATGTCATTTCTGCTCTGACCCTGAGTCCTGAGGCTCCTGTCTCTGGAGACAAACCTGGACCCCCGACCTCCACCAGCAAGCGCCCCAAGGGGAAGCAGGACATCAAGGAGGTGCTGGGCACACACTGACTTTATTATGTAAATATCTGTACAGCCTCCTGCCCTGGAAACTAGACCAGGAGCTTCTTCCCTGAGCCCCTGGGCAGGGAGAGACAAGACCAGGGCTGAGTAACAGCAGCTGCTTAAGAAGACAGGAGGAAATGCAGTAGCTGTTTTTCTTTTCTCTTCTTTTCTAAGTACTGGGGATTGAACCCAGGGGTATTCCACCTCCGAGCTACACCTCAGCCCTTTTTATTTTTTTAAATTTTGAAACAGGGTCTCACTAAGTTGCTGATGCTGACCTCAAACCAGCGATCCTCCTGTCTCACCTCCCAAGTACTGGGATTACAAGCGTGTGCCACCGTGCCTGGCTAGCAGCTGGTTCTTATACAGTGACCTGCTCTCTCCCCACTAAGAGGTCCAGCTCTGAGCATGGATATTCAGTTGATCTGTACTTTGGTCCTGATCCTTTGTAGAGTTCCTCCTCTTTAGGAATTAGGGAAGCAGAGGCCTCTGGCCCCTCTTACTTAGGGCATGGACACAACAAGGGCTCCTGGTGAACTGTGAGTCAGCGGTGCTGGTCCTGAAGAGGAGGTGACCTGGGTTCTGCGCAGCAGTGGGGAGGGACTGGCTGGACTGTGTGAGAGCCAACAGCCAGCTGGCCTCTGCCATCCCTGCCTGTGGGTGCTGTGGCTGTAGCAGCTCCCGGGGATCCAGTCCCAGCCCCTCACAGAGCCTGTGCCAGCACCAGGAGGCTCATGACCAGGGCCATGGAGAAGAAGATGCCCAGGAAGAAGGGCCAGGGCATCACCCAGGCCAGGCGCTTCCAATCCTCTTGGCAGCGCTGGGCAGCCCGGTGGCTGCGGAAGGTGCTGGCAATAGTAGTGACGTGGTGTAGTAGGGCCTCCTGCCGGCACAGACACCGGGGCTCCTGGCAAGGGCGTGCTGGGGGCCCAGCGGGAGGCTGGGAGCTGGGCGTTGACTCCCGTGGCCTGGACTGCCCACAGGGCTCCCCTCGTTCCCGCACACACAGGCCCCTGGCCAGGTGTCCCAGCAGGAGGGCCCGAGCCCAGGCTGGCACTGGGCGGGCACTGGGACCACAGTAATGCAGGTTCATGATAAGGATGGTGAGTGCTGTGGAGAATGTGACCATGGTCATAGTGGCCATGTAGTACTTTCCTGCAAGAGAAAGAAGAGCTTGGGGATCCTGAGCCTCTCGGCTGCCTCCCCCCAAATAGAACAACCCCACCGTGAGGCTGTCCGACTCTTCTAGACCAATGGACACAGAGCGAAGGGGGTGAGAGCCCAGTTCTCCTCACCCCTCCTTCCTACCAGTGTGTTCTCAGAGGTACCTGTATCCCAACTGGTATCGAACGGGAAGGCCGCAGCGCTGCGCGTCGAACAGTAAGGCCGCCACGTCCACGCGGCACGAGCTGCGCGTGATGGTCGGAGTGTCCCAGCGCATGGCTCTGTCGTGCTACACCACCACGTCCGTGCTGGCCGAGGCTGGGGGCTCTGCATCCGCCCTGTGAGAGGAGGGACGGGCTCAGCAAGGCAGCTGCCCTGGAGGAGGAGCAGCCCCGGGACCGTAGAGGGCAGCGCGGAGGGTGGGGTGTCCTGCTAAGTGCATTTCTGCCTTTGAAGGGTTAGACAGGACAGTGTCTGAAGGGCTCAGAAGGGACACAGTCGCTGACCAGGGCAGGGTGACAAGGCCTTTGTAAAATTGGAGCACACAGGGACCTCAGATGCAACCTGCAAAACTCATTAGAGGGGCCCAGGGAAGACTTGCAGTGCCACGTGTTGGTGGGAGACAGAGCTGGTTAAGGTGCCATACAGGAATGAGGAGAGACCCCGGGAAGCCCTGAGACTCAGAGCTGCCTGGAAGGGTGGAGGGCGCCATAGAAGGGCACGTGTGCTCCAGATATCTCTCTGAGAGACAGAACCTAGCCGGGACCACACAGTGGGTTCCCAGGAGACCTTCAGCCGGCCTTGGCTGGGACACCTAAAAAGGACAGGTGTGGTGGGGCTATGAGCTCCTCTGGCTCAGAAGGGTCCCAGGGGAAACTTCCAGGGTGGCATAAAATCCAGATGAAGTGGTGGGGAGGGGTCCGGGCATGCCCAGGGCTCAAGGCAGCCCAGAGAGGGGAAGGGTGGGGAAAGGGCCCAGGCAGGCGGTACTTGTTATAGAGTACGATGTCTGGCCGCCACACAAGACTGCTGGGGATGCGGATGGCATCCAGGCCGCCATAGGCATCAGGGTCCCATCGTAGGTAGGCATCTGTCCACTCCTGCCGGATCCACAGGTACAGGGTCAGCACCTGGTTCCGTTCATCCTGGTGGGGGCAGGGAGAGGATGGCTGTATGTGCATACCCTGCCCTCTTTTTGCACACTCCCCCCCCCAGGGCTCTGGTCAGCACCCAGGAATCTGACTTGCCCATGCGGTCCTGTTCCCTCCCAGGCCTGACCGAGCCCTGTCCCCTGGGTAGCTGCTTCTCTTCTCTGGGCCTCGCTTTCCTCAGCAATCATTTGGGCCGATAATTCTTGCTGACCAGGAATTCAGTGTGTTCAAGTGTGCAAAGTCTGGGGCACACAGTGGGCACCCAGCACTTACTGGCTGTTACTGTTGTTAATAAAACACTTACAGAAAAAGAACTGCGGGGAGGATAATCCCCGTGTCTCACCCCTTCGTCCCCTGACACGGTTCCAGGTCACACCCCACAGCTGTACCACCACCACCACGCACCATGTCGATGATCTGGGACAGTGTCACCTCCAGGGTCACATTCAGAGTCTGGTCTGTGTCTGCCACAGGTCTCAGGGCGCTCGTGTAGTTGGCGAAGAGGTCCCGGAACAGTTTGTGAGCCAGCTTGCCCTCGGCTCCCAAGCACGCTGCAGGAGCCATCAGAAGGACTGTCATCCAGGCCTGCTGCAGGGGCCTCTGCTCACCTCCTCCACCACCAGCTGCAGCCCTGTCACCTGCTCCAGCAGGGGAATGGTCCTCCTCATGTCTGTCCTCTGCCCTCTAGCTGTGGCTCTAGTTCCTCCCTGCCTGCCTCCAGGCAGGAATGGGGGAAAGCCACACACTGTGTTCTGGGCAGAACTGACTTCTTCCCCACCCTTCCCTTCCCAAGGACCTAGATTCTGCCTCCTCTGCCACAAGCGCTGGAAGGACCCAAACAGGCCACAGGAATCCGAATTCTCACCCAGGCATTGTGAATCCCATCACCCCAGTCCTCCCGTTTCTGGAACCATTCCATTTCTCCATCTGCATGGGAGTTGGTTTCCCCAAAGCTTCTCATAGTGGGCCTGTTCCCTCTTCTTCAGCAGCTGCTGGTGTGTGGGTTTGTTTTCATAAGGGATCTCATTGTGTTGCCCAGGCTGATCTCAAATTTCTGGGCTCCAGTGATTCTCCTGCCTCGGACTCCTGACTAGCTAGGACTACAGGTGTGTGCCACCGTACCCAGCATTCCCTCTTCTGAAAACACAGTAGTCAGCCAACACTCCTTCCTTCCTTCATTTTTTTTTTTTTTTTGGTATGGGGATAGCACACAGGGGTGTTTTACTGCTGAGCTACACCCCCAGCCCTATTTTATTTTGAAACAAGGTCTCACTAAGTTGCTCAGGCTGGCCTCAAACCTGCGATCCTCCTGTCTCAACCTCCCAAGTACTGGGGTACAGGCATGTGCCACCTTGTCTGGCTTAGGATTTGTGTGTGTGGTGGGGGGTACGGGGGGATCAAACCCAGGGCCTGTTGCATGCTAGGCAAGTGCTCTACCACTGAGCTGTACCCCAGTACAACCTCCCCCACCCCGTTTTTTTTTTTTCAAATTTTGAGACAGGGTCTCATAAGTTGCCAAGGCTGACCTTGAACTTTCGATCCTCCTGTCTCAGCCTCCCAAGCACTGGGATTATAGGTGCACACCACCATTCCCAGCTCACTCTAGGTTTTTATAACACACATTTTCCTAGGTCCCTGACTTAAACATTGTCCTCAGAATCCAGTCCATCCTCTCCCCCTCGCCCCCAGTTCCAGACTTGTATATACTACAATCCACTCCCGAATTTCTTTTCCTGTTTTGGTATTGGGATTGAACCTAGGGGCATTCTACTGCTGAGCTATACCACCAGCCTTTTATTTATTTATTTATTTTTTAATTTTGAAATAGGGTCTAGCTCAGTTGCTGAGGATCTTGCTAAATTGATGGGGCTGGCTTTGAATCTGTCATCCTCTTGTCTCAGCTTCCCAAGTACTGGATTACAGGCATGTGCCACCAGCTTTTTTTTTTTTTTAATCTCTCCCTCTCTTTGTGTGTGTGTGTGTGTGGGAGGGTACTGGGGATTGAATCCATGGGCACTCTACATCTGAGCCATACCCAACCCTATTTATTTATTTTGAAACAGGGTCTCACTAAATTGCTGAGACTGGCCTTGAACCTGTGGTCCTCTTCTGCACTCCTGAATGCCTTGAACCTGTGGTCCACCTCTGCACTCCTGAATTTGTTCCTTTTTTTAAATTATTTATTTATTTATTTACTTTTGTGGGGATTGAACCCAGGGGCATTCTACCTACGAGGTACACCCCCAGCCCTATTTTAATTTTATTTTGAAACAGGCTGTTACTGTCGTTAATAAAACACTTAAAGAAAAAGAACTGCGGGGAGGATAATCCCCGTGTTTCACCCCTTCGTCCCCTGACACGGTTCCAGGTCACACCCCACAGCTGTACCACCACCACGACGCACCATGTCGATGATCTGGGACAGTGTCACCTCCAGGGTCACATTCAAACTCTGTAGGTCCAAAATATGAACTCGCCTCTAGCCCATGCTCTGAAACCTGATTTATTTATTTATTTATTTATTTATTTATTTATTTTGGTGCTGGTGATCAAGCCCAGGCCTGGTGCATGCTAAGGATGTGCCCTATCACGGAGCTATACCCCCTCCCCTGAAACCTGCTTATTATCATGTGTTCCCCATCTCCGCAGACAGCACCCTAGTACCCCAAGAAAACCTGTGAATCATCTTTCCTTTATCCCTTCCCTCCTCTCCATGTGTCCACCCAGTCCCCCAATCCCGCTAGACATGTCCTGAATCCACCCCCTCCTCTCTAGCTCACCCTTCCTCCCTCACTTGGACCACAGCAGCAATGGCCTCCCACTGCCCCTACCTCAAGCTCACCTTGCCTACCACCCTCCACACTTGCAGTGGATCAGGCTTTTAAACATGCAGATCTGACCTGGCCAGTACCTGCTCACACCCTTCAGGGCTCCCTATGGCTGCAGGGCAAAGCTTTGGCTTGGCGTTCAAGGCCCTTCATGATCAGCCCCTCTGACGTGTCCAGCTCCATCTCTGGAAGCTCCTCATCTCTGCTCCCACCCCAGCCAGGCAAGCCTCCTCCCTTCCCAAGCACCCCTCTCCTCCACGCTCCCCACATAGAGATGGTTCCCACCCCAGCCAGGCAAGCCTCCTCTCTTCCCCGGCACCCCTCTCCTCCACGCTCCCCACATAGAGAGGTGGTTCCCACCCCAGCCAGGCAAGCCTCCTCTCTTCCTCGGCACCCCTCTCCTCCACGCTCCCCACATAGAGAGATGGTTCCCACCCCAGCCATGAAGGTAGGAGAGAGACCATGTGGAGAGCGGTTTGGGGGCACAGGAATGGCAGCAGCAGAGGAGGCCAGGGCTGGCTCGCTGAGCTCCCTACCTGCAGGGAGCAGGAGCAGGAGCAGGAGGCCCAGGTGGAAGCAGCAGCTCCGGGGCCCCATGACCTTCCACAGCCGGAAGTGGGGCAGGTCTCCTGGCCCAGACCTAGGACAGCGTCAGGCCCAGCGGGCAAGGTGCTGTGGACCGAGCCTGGAAGTGAGAAAGCCTGATATCGCTGGCGGGTCCACCTCTGCTCTGGGGACCCTGTGGCCCTTCCGGTCATCCAACCTTCCCGTTCGTACCTGCCCTTCGATGTCAGTGCGGTCCTTGACACCAGCCGGTTCTCCTTCTCTGCTGGTCGTTCCTCTTCTGGCCTCAGCCTCTGCCCCTTTCTATGCCCCCTGCCCCTCTGAACCTCCCTCTCACTGTCTCCAGTGCCTTCCGTCGTCTTCTCTGAACTATCTTAGTGTCTCTGATCTTCCTCTCTGCCTCTTACACTCCCCCTTTCTCCTACTTCTGTTTCACCCCCCCTGACTTCCGTCCTCCACTCCCATCTTCACCTCCGCACCTGGCTCCAGGTGAGCCTGGCGACCTCTCAGAACAAGGGGCAGGAACTCCATCAGCCCTGAGGGTCAGAGGCACAGGACAGCGGCCCCTCCTACTTTGCCCTTTTTATCAGCTTACTCCCAGGATGGGGACACCTGTGCCCATGGGAACAGAGCAACTGAAAGGGACACCTCAGGCTGTTGGGACTTAAATTATTCACATTCTGTAAAGCAGCACCCAGCTCAGTGCAGGCCCATCCGAGGGGACTGGAGAGTCCAGGGATCCAGTGTCAGGATGGACAGAAGACTAGGGCTTAGGCGTGAGGGGCCGGGCCCTGCGGGTGGGGACTGTGCTCCCATCCCTGCCCCGATGCCTGAGTTCTGGAGGCTCCTGTCGCATCAGGCCAGGTGCTTGGTGTCAACCAATGCTCCCTGCCCACTGGAAGTGGGGGCTCCACAGAGCAGGAGCAGCACCCCATCCTTTCTGCAGAGAAGTCCCTGAAGTCATTCCAATCAGAGATTCAGTTTTTTCACAATGTCCAAACCCTGGGCACTGTGGAGGCAGTAGGGAAAGCACAGGCTTTAGAATCACTTTTGGCTGTTTTATGAGCTGTCTGACCTGAGCAAGATACTGAAACTGTCTGGGTTCCAGTTTTCTCAGTCTAGATGATGAGATTAATGGTGTTTACCTTGAAAGTTATAAGTATTAAACAAGATAACCACATAGTGCAAGACATTACCTAATTTAAACACAAGTACTGCGTGCATGTATGTTTCTATCACTCTGAACCTCATTATGATGTATAATTACAATGCAAAAAAAAGTAGTTAATTTGCAGTAGCAATCGACGGTCTTTTCAGTACAGGCCAGTGCATTAGGATTGCTTCGGGAGCGCACGCTTTGATTCACAGTGCAGAATGTATTAATGACTTTTGTCCGCGTTGGCCAGTAGACTGACCAATAGCTATACACACTTCCCTGGCAATCACATCCATGGCTGTGATGTCACTACTGTGGATACACCAATTCCCTGCTTTCTCCAGCCCAGGACTAGGTACTAGATACCTATTCCATCTGTTGTCAGACACTGTGATGCGCACCTATAATCCCAGTACTTGGGAGGCTCAGACAGGAGGATCACAGTTCGAGGCGTCAGCAAATCAGTGAGACCCTCAACGACTTAGCAAGGCCCTATTTCCAAATAAAATATAAAATGGGCCGGGTGTGGTGGCGCACGCTTGCAATCCCAGTACTTGGGAGGCTGAGACCAGAGGATCCGGGTTCGCGGCCAGCCTCAGCTACTTAGTGAGACCCTCTGCAACTTAGTGAGACCCTGTTTCAAAATAAAGACTAAAAAAAAAAATAGGGCTGGGGTGTAGCTCGGAGATAGAACACCCCTGGGTTCAATCCCCAGTACCGCAAAAAATATATATATATGCATATATACATATGTAAAATAGGGTTGGGGATGTGGCTTGGAGCTAGAATGCCCCTGGATTCAATCCCCAGTACCACAAACAAAATAACAACAAAACCAAAACAAAGAAACAACAACAACAAAAAACCACAATGGAACTAACTGTTCACAAAATCCAATACCCTTTCATGCTAAAAAATCTCAGCAAACACCAAATAGAGGGGAACTTCCTCAACTCAATAAAGAACAAAAAAATCCTATAGCTAACATTATACTTAATGGTGAGAAACTAGAAGCTTTCCTCCTAAGATCAAAACAAGAGCGCTCAGGGAGTCGGGAGGAGTCTGGGGAAATGATATGCACGAAACTCCTTGTAATACCAAAGGAGAACGGCCAACCCTTCCCTCTAGAAGCTCTGCTTTCTGTCAATATGATGCAACTTGCTCATTTCAGAATTCCCATTTTTTTTTCTGTACTGGGAATTGAACCCAGGGGTGCTATATCACTGGGCTATACCCCAGACCTTCTATTTTTTATATTTTGAAATAGGGTCTTGCTAAGTTGCTGAGGCTGGTCTCAACCCTATGATCATCCTGTCTCAGCCTCCCAACTACTAGGATTACAAGCGTACAGGCATGTGCCACCACACCTGGCTCGCTTCAGATTTTTTTTTTTTTTTTTTGGGGTAGTGTGGATTGAACCCAAGAGCCATTCTTTTTTTTTTTTTTTTGCGATACCGGGGATTGAACCCAGGGGCGTTCTACCTCCGAGCTACACCCCCGGCCCTATTTTTTTATGCTTTATTTTGAAACCGGGTCTCACAAAGTTGCGGAGGGCCTCACTAGGTAGAGAGAGAGAGAGAGAGAGAGAGAGAGAGACAGGGAGAGAGAGAGAGAGAGAGAGCGCGCGCGCTGAGGCTGGCCGCGAACCCGGATCCTCCGGTCTCTGTCTCCCAAAGTGCTGGGATTACAAGCGTGGGCCACTACGCCCAGCTTTATCCTTTATTTTGAAACCAGGTCTCACGAAGTTGTGGAGGGCCTCACTAAGTAGCT
>PVJS01062143.1:0-10812 GCA_004027185.1 Glis glis | reverse complement strand
ATCCTGTGCATTACAGCCTTAACTTTCCATCTAGTGCTGAGAAAGCATTTCACCAAAAACAGGAGACAGACATAATTCCAGAGGAGTGAGAATTCCAAGACCCAGGACACCTTTTTCTACGGGCATACTTCCTTGAAGCTTTTGCCACGTCATGCGTGTAGGTTCACGCAGACTCCGTAGGAGGCAAGGCCGTGGCACTCCTGTGCGCCTTCCAGCACAGGACCCCAGAGCTGGCCCAAGAAGATGCTCCGTCACCTGGGTGCCCGGAGATTAGACATGCGGGTGGAACCCCAAACTCCATTCAACCCAAGTCTTTCTCATCTAGTTTATCTAGGCAACTTTACAACATATTTCCCAGAATAAGATTAACGGGCATTTTAGAAATATACCAAACTTGTTAAGAAATAAATGAAAATCCCCTTTATGTCTCTGATTCTGAAAAGAAACGATGTGAATGTCTTGACATATTTCCATCCAATGTTATTTCTCTACAATATATCACAAATTCTCATTAATGAGTGCCATCGTTATTGACATCACATATGTGTCGTTCTTTTTTTTTTTTTTTTGCGGTACCGGGGATTGAACCCAGGGGCGTTCTACCTCTGTGCTACACCCCCGGCCCTATTTTTTATCCTTTATTTTGAAACCAGGTCTCACGAAGTTGCGGAGGGCCTCACACAGTGTAGAGAGAGAGAGACAGGGAGAGAGAAAGAGAGAGAGAGAGAGAGAGAGAGATGAGGTTGGCCGCGAACCTGGATCCTCCGGTCTCCACCTCCCAAAGTACTGGGATTACAAGCGTGTGTCACCATTCCCGACACACATATGTGTTGTTCTTAATTTTGCACTTAATATGTTATTGTGGAATTTATACCCTTAAGTCTCTGTCCTTCCTAGAAGGTGAGGCCTAGAATTTGGCAGGAAGTGCAGCAGCTGGCTAATGCCTGGGCCTGCCTTCTGAGGTCAGCCATAGCTCCAGAAGTTAGCCGTAGCTCTGGAAGAAAGTGTCCTCTCACTCCAGCAGCCTCATGTGGGCCACAGACAGGCCTGGGACACCCAAGGCCACCTCTCCCTCCCAAAGAGAAGAGGGCTTCCTGTCCCACATTCCCTTTCCTCCCCACCTCTGGGAGCTGAGTCTCCAGAACTTTCCTGGCCCTCCCCTGAGTCCTTTCCTGGGCCTGGAGCCTGGTAGCTTCTCCCCATCAACCCTGACTCCTACCCAAGGCCCTGTCACTGCCTGCTGCTGTTTTCTAGACCAGGGGTTGTGGGACAGGCTGTCCTGTCCTGCCCTGCTCCCATCCTGCCCAGAGGCACCACCTGTACCCACCTTCCCTATCCTGTCCACAGAGGGAGGGAAGGTGGCAGATCTGAGGCCATATTAGGCTGCTTTGTAACAGCCTGAGGTGTTGTTTCCTTTGTCCTTCTAGGGAAGCATGGGAAAATAAAATAAAAAACAAAACTCCCAAGAAGAAAGTGTCCCGCATTCAGCAAGAGCAGGGAAGAGGGGAGCCACCAAGTTCCGATGAGTTAGAGAGAAGGTTGAGAAGGTCTGTACACAGGGCTCCCTCAGATCCCCCACACTGGCTCTCCATGTCATGTCCCCTGCAACATCCAGCCTGCTTTGCTCCCAAGCCTGCATGGGAAATGGAGCCTGACACTTAGACCCGCCTCAGACCTGAGTTCCCTCTGCTTGCCTGGATCCAACCCCGAAAAACCTTGGCCCTCCATCTCTGCCTGCACAGCCTACCCACGTCTGCTTCCCGACCAAGCCCTGTTTACTCTCCTCTTAATAGCTCTCTCAACTTTCTAGGCCTGGACAGCCTCAAAGTCACCATGGGAGGTACCATTTTACCATATGTGTAAAATCTTTACTGGGCAGACAAGCCATATTGTTTGATGTCTATTTTACACAAAGAAATGGGACTCATCTAGAGCCGGGCGTGGTGGTGCACGCTTGTAATCCCAGGACTTGGGAGGCTGAGACTGGAGGATTGTAGGTTCGAGGACAGCCTCAGCAAGTAGTGAGACTCTCATCAACCTAGCAAAACCCTGTTTCAAAATAAAAATAAAACAGGGCTGGGGGTGTAGCTCAGAGGTAGAACGTCCCTGAGTTCAATCCCCACTACCAAAAAAAAAAAAAAAAAAGAAGGCTCACCTAAAATGTCACCATAATATAAACGCAGAAGGAGATGCTGACCCATGTCTCTCAGGGATCAGGCCAGAGACTGTGCCAGTCAGGTAACAGAAGAATGGTATGCAAATTGGGGATCAGATATGGATTCCAAGTCACGTCTTCTACCACAGACCAGGCATAGTGGCTTAACTCATTGAACTTGGCGAAGGCCCCAAATAGCAATGACTAACTTCTTCAGAAGGACACCGGAGGGCTTCTTCATGACTCTTCTCCTGCAGTTCTTCTGTGGCTGAATCACCAGGATCCCAGTGTCTCAGGGTGAGAGGTTTCCTTCTGAGCCCATTCCCTCAAGTTCCAGCCCCCAGCCTCCTGAATCCCAGGCCCTCTGTCCAGCAGTAGCCACCACATTTGGTAGGGACAAGTACAGGAGTATAGGGTTCCTACAAGATGCCCCCAGAAAGCAGTTCTCTAGCTATTGTTCACAGCTGCAGTGACAGCAAATGCTCCTCCCGTGCCTTGCCATGGCAGGACTGACTGGTCAAGCTGGAGAAGAGGACCTGGGTATTATGGTTTTGTGTTAGTCAGCTTTCATCACTGTGACAAAATACCTGAGAAAATCACCTTAATAGAGGAAAGATTTCTTTTGGCTCACAGTTTCAGAGGTTTAGGTCCATGGTCGACTGGCTCCAAGGTAGAGACATCATGGTGGAAGGGTGCGGCAGAGGAAAGCTGCTCAGCTCACGGCAGCCAGGAAGCAGAGAGAGAGAGAGGAAGAGGCCAGGGAGAAGATAGAGTCCCCGAAGGGACACCCCCAGGAACCCACTCCTTTCATCTACGTCCCGCTTTCTACAGTTTCTACCACCTCCCAACTGTCCATTCAGCTACAAAATCTCCAATGGATTAACCCATTGTTGAGATCGGAGCCCTTATGATCCAATCGCTTCCCAAAACATTGAAACATTGATGCATCGAGGACCCTTCAAAACATGAGCCTTTGAGGACACTGTATATCCAAAACCTAACACGCTCCACAATTTGATTTCTGCCTTTTCTCTCCTGCCCAAGAAAACCTTTATATAACGTCTATGAGAGTGATTGTGCTCAGCTGAAGTTGACACAGACTTGTTATAAAGTTGGCCTGGGAAAAGGAGGACACAAGACCATGCAGCATTACTTTATGAGATTCATTGTTTATATTTCCCCAGGCATTTGTGACCCAAGTGCTGTCCATCTGGGCTCTCCAATGCTGAAGCACCAGGGAATAATTGACCTAAGATGATGGAAAACTTGGTATTGGGGATTCCCAGGAGCCACACTAATACCCTTGCCAGAGTTTCAGTCAGCGGAGGTCACTGACTGAAGGGCAGTGGTCCAAGGCCTCAGGTGATGCTATGGCGTGGGAAGGGAAAGAACTGGCAGTAGGGGTGGCCACAGAAGTGGCGTGATAAAGGTCAACAGGCACCACGGTTTAGATTTGGTTTACACATTGGAGTGGGCAGGGAGGGCAGGAACAGTTTCTTCTAGATGGCCTTTGAAGTTACGAACTATGCTTCAGAACAGACTGGTTGTTCTCAGATGGGTGGGTAGCTAGATTAGCTGAGCTCTGGGTCACTGCAGGAGGCCGAGAGCTGGACCTTCAACCAAAAGTCACTGAAGACCAAAGACACACTCAAAGGAATGTGTAGATGATAAGGGAGCTCCACTTCTTTTAGGGGTTTTCTGGGAGTCTCCAAGTGCCTTTCTTTCTAGATGCAAACTCCTAGGCACAAATAGTTTTCTTCTAGCATGTCTTTAAGTGCTGGTTCAGGAAGATTAGAAGAGAACCTAACCCCACACCAAGCCCAGGGTGAGGCACAATTTTTTAGATTTAGAATCTGAGTCAATCCTGCCAATCCTCCTGTGCTTTTCCAAAAGACTGGTCCTGAGTACTCTCATGTCTCCCTCCCCCAGGGAGGACAGAATCCCAACTCTTTAACTCTTCCCACAGCAGGGGATTAGAAGAGGGCAGCAAAGTCTGAGAATGACCTGGGTCACAAAGGAGCACGATCCCTAAGTGGTGTGACTCATCAGTGGTAGTATTTTGTATTAGTTTGCTAGGTCTGACAAAAGACATGGACTGGGTGACTTAAATACGAGAAACGTATTCTCTCACAGTTTGGGAAGCAAGATGGAGGTTCTGGAAGCGTTGGTTTCTTGGCTTGCACATGGCCACCCTGTTGCTGTGGCCTCGTGGAGTCTTTTCTCTGTGCATACAAGTCTTCTCCCCTCCTCTTCTTGTAAGCCTTAAATTAGGTTCCACCCACCTGCCGTCATTTAGCCATTATCACCTCCGTAAAGGCCATATCTCCTCACCAGGTGTGGTGGTGCATGCCTATAATCCTAGTACTTGGGAGGCTGAAACAGGAGGATAGCAGGTTCGAGGCAAGCCTCAGCAACTTAGCAACTTAGCAAGACCCAGTTTCAAAATTAAAAAACAAAATAGCCTTGTGTGGGTGAACCACTCCTGTAATCCCAGTGTTTGGGAGGCTGAGACACAAAGATCTCAGGTTCAAGGCCAGTTTCAACAACTAAGCAAGACCCTCAGCAACTAAGCGAGACCCTGTTTCAAAATAAAAAAATATATATATATATAATAGGGCTGAGGGAATTGCTCAGAAGTAGAACACCCTTGGGTTCAATCCCCAGTACCACAAAATTAATTAATTAACTAATTAATAGTGCTGGGGGTGTTGCTCAGAGGTAGAGCGCCCCTGGGTTCAATCCCCAGTACAAAACAGAAAAGCAATACCTCCAAATACAGTAACATTCCAACATATTGGGAGTTAGGGGTTCAACATATGAACTTGGGGGAGACACAATTCAGTTCTTAACAGAGGCTCTGCTAGAGCTAAGACTAGCATGGAGTATCGACAGCAGAGTTCAACTGGCAAAAGAGTGAATATGAAAATACAAATTCCCTGCACTCTCAAATATGCTTGCAATAAAAGCCCCCTGAAGGGGGATTTACAGAAAGCACTGACTAAGAGCCTGGAGAAAGGAGTTTGACTTGCTCCTGGGTCACATCACCAAAGAGCAGGAGGTGGCCGGCCCCGAGGCAGACACACGAGAGAGTCAGACTCTGGGATTTGGGTTAGACACTGTCCATGGTTTCAAAGCAGGCAATGCCAATCCCTTAACAGCTCTGAAATGAATACTTGATCTGATAGATAGTAGCAGACATTAACATGTTCAGTTTCTAACTATGTATAAGAAAGAAAAGTTATCTGTCTAGGTATGGAGGTCATACATAAATTTTAAAACTTACTGACTTACCTCCCCCTTTTCAGAAAAAAAAATTACTCAGTGCCCCCCCCGGTGCTTGCACCACCCCCTCATTTTTATTCAACACCCCCCAATTGCATCGGAGGCTACTACTGGCCCCCTGGATTGGACCAGCATCTCCCCTCCACGGGGCAGTATTGCTAACTTTGGGAATGGGGGGGTTAGAAAACTGGCTTCATAGGGAGAGGGAAACAACACAGTTTGGGAATTCAGTGCATGCTCGAACAAATGATGACTGATGATCTTCAAAACAAAGTGTCAGCCGGGCGTGGTGGCGCACGCTTGTAATCCCAGTACTTTGGGAGGCGGAGACTGGAGGATCCGGGTTCGTGGCCAACCTCAGCGCGCATGCGCACGCGATCTCTCTCTCCTCTCTCCTCTCTCTCTCTCTCTCTCTCTCTCTCTACCTAGTGAGGCCCTCCGCAACTTCGTGAGACCCGGTTTCAAAATAAAGTATAAAAAAATAGGGCCGGGAGTGTAGTGTGGAGGTAGAACGCCCCTGGGTTCAATCCCCGGTACCGCAAAAAGAAAAAAAAACCACCAACAACAACAACAAAAAAAAACAAAGTGTCATTACAGAAACTTACATTCCTGAAAAAGAGCTCTGAAGAGTTCTCACTGATAATTTAAGAGGAAGAAGAGAAAAGTGACATTACATTGGCATGAACATATCAAGCTTAGAGTTGGCATCCTAAACCCAGACTTCAATTTTTTGACAGATGCTAGGGTACATGGATACATCCTAACAACCAATACCTGGCATGCAGGACCTGAAGCCTCTGAGACTGGAAGAAAGTGTAAAAAATAAAATAAAGTATGCCAGGCGAGGTGGTGCATGCCTGTAACTCCAGTACTTGGGAGGCTGAGACAGGAGGATCACAGGTTCAAAGCCAGTCTCAGCAACTAAGCAAGACTCTCAGCAACCTAGTGAGACCCTGTTTCAAAACAAAAAATAAAAATGGCTGGGGGTGTAGCTCAGAGGTCGAATGCCCCTGGGTTCAATCCCCAGTGCCATAAATAAACAAACAAATAAATAAATAAATAAATAAATGCATTTTCCTGCAGTAGGTAACTTTATTGCTTAGGGGTGAATTGGGATTTGTTTCAAAGGGAAGTAAAACAAAGTCGGGATATTAATATTTAGAGATTGGCATTCACAATCAATTAGTTATGCAGAAGATAGTAACCCCAGAAGGCAGATATTGTTCTAGAGGGGGGAAAAGGTAAGTACTAAAAATAGAAATCAAGCCAGCATAAGCAAAGAGGAAATTTATTCTAAGTGTCTCAGTGTTTTGTGGGACTCAAGTAGAGAAGTATAGGGATAAACATCAATGCACACCCTCAGACATCCCTTTCCTCTCTCACGGTTTTCTTTTGTCCAGCTTTAGAAGGGCTTTCTCTTCATCTGCTTTTTGGGAAATAGCCATCATCAAAAGCTCTTGTTTGTATCTTCTCAGTTCAAGAAAGTGATCAACCCATTTTGAAATGTGCCCTGGAGTCCTTTCCAAATTCTTTGGCAAGAACATCAAGCTACTTAGCTTGAGCCTGCTGCCCACTCTCTCTGCTGGGCCCCAGAATTTCTCTGTCATTCCCTCCCCCCTCCACCCTCAGATACAGGGAGGCCTGCATATGGCCAAATCTGTTTATTCAAGCACTGCAGGTGCTCTTTGTGGCCATGGCGGCCTGTGATGCATCACCAGATACGGAGCTGCCTCTTGTAACCCTGCCCAATATAACAGTGCTGTATGGTCTGTAGTGGAGACCCATTTGTGCAAACTTTCATTGATGTGTAACTTTTTGCATAAGTATTGAATAATACTTATGCATCATAAGATTAGACTAATCTGGGAGAAGTATGGAATCTTCCACTGTTTTCCAGCCCTGGAGGAAAGCTATGAAGACCCATACTGCTTTTGAAAAAGCACTACTCTAGCCAGGGGTGGTGGTGCACACCTGTAATCCCAGTACTTGGGAGGCTGAGACAGGAGGATTGCAGGTTCAAGGATAGCCTCAACTACTTAGCGAGACTCTCAGCAACCTAGCAAGACCCTGTTTCAAAATAAAAACTAAGAGCCAGGCGTGGTGGCGCATGCTTGTAATCCCAGTACTTGGGAGGTGGAGACTGGAGGATCCGGGTTCGTGGCCAGCCTCAGCTACTTAGTGAGGCCTCTGAAACTTTGTGAGACCCAGTTTCAAAATAAAGTATAAAAAATAGGGCTGGGGATGTAGCTCAGAGGTAGAAAGTCTCTGGGTTCAATCCCCGGTACCGCAAAAAAAAAAAAACAAAAATAAAAAATAAGGCTTGGGTGGGGGCAGCTTGTAGGTAGAATGCCCCTGGGTTCAATCCCTAGTATCACACACACAAAAAAATAGTAAAAAGAAAAAGCACTACTCAGAGAAAACCAGTTCATAGTTACCAGAAAGCTTCAGGTAACTCACATGTATTGTCATTTGATACTAGATAGCCCCGATTTTGGTAAATTTTTGTCAAACATCAGTCTGATCTCAGCTATGAATGAGATCAGTATGAATGAGAGAATAGTATTTTTTCAAGGTGTCTCCAACCACACTGTGTTTTATTAATGAAAATTCCTGCCAGACTTGGTGGTGCATGTATTCCCAATACTTGGGAGACTGAAATGGGAGGATTGCAGGTTTGAGGTCAGCCTCAAGACCTTAGAGAGACCCTCAGCAACTCAGTGAGACCCTGGTTCAAAGTTAAAAAATAAAAAGGGCTGGGGTGTAGCATGGAGGCATAATGCCCCTGGGTTCAATCCCTAGTACCAAAGAAAAAATAAATAAAACCTCCTACATCCCAAGTATTATTTGCAGGATCTTCAGAATGATGTGTGAGGTCACTATATTTGGGTACTTTCAGTAACGTTAGTTGTGACCTCTTTAGTCATGCAATCTCACCCATAAAAGTAGCGCTCCCTCTCATAGATAAGTGGCATGCATCTATTCATAAAGGAAAGGAAAGGGTAGACCTATATCTTATAGCTGTATGTAACTCTGATATACCCATAGAATAGAATATGATCTGATATGAATGGCACTCTTCAGACATTTTGCAGTGAGTAAAAAGATTGCAGACTGCTGATTTGAAACTTGCAAGTATCTTGGGTGCTTGGATTGTGTCTTAGTCATCTTTTTTATTCCCAACACCAAGCAGAGCACTTGACCCAGGGCTAAAGTATTTGTTGAATCAATGAACTTTACAGAGGTTCACCTGTAGCACAAAGCAAGATATGCTCCAATCTTGTTGTCGTGTGACATCCGATCTTATAAAATCCACCACTCAAGGCTCAGATCAGGATTTCTGACATTCTCTCATTCGATGATGTATAGTAGTACAAGAGATCTGCAGTTAGCATCTGATTGGCTAATAATAGTTGAATTAAGTTTTTGTGTCTTTTTTTTTTTGCGGTACCGGGGATTGAACCCAGGGGCATTTTACCTCCGAGCTACACCCCCAGCCCTATTTTTTATTCTTTTTATTTTGAAACAGGGTCTCATTAAGTTTCAGAGGGCCTCACTAAGTAGCTGAGGCTGGCCGCGAACCCGGATCCTCTGGTCTCAGCCTCCCAAGTACTGGGATTACAAGCCTGCGCCACCACGCCCGGCTGAATTAAGTTTTAATAATGGGAAGAAGGCCATGGATTTGGGACACATATTTTTGAATAGTTGTAGAGTGGAGAAGGGCCTTCTTATATGAAAAATAGGTAAAATATCTAAGTCAAAATGGCAGTGGCAGAAGACACCAAAGAAAGAAGCCAAGAACTGAAACTGGTAACAAAGTTATACCCACTGTCTCTCTTCTACAACTTGCGCTGTTGACAACCCCTGCTATTTAAGAAGTCATGTCCCAGACCACATGAGCCCATACCACCAGCAGACTAAACCAGAGTGGGCCCTTGAACCAAACGTAAACAAAGCCACAAACTGTGGATCTGTGGGCCTAGAGGAAGTAGTGTGCTGGGATTTTCCTGTATTTCAAGAACTAGAAATCAGAAAGATTTACCCAGATCTGAGTAGAGATAAATTTCTCAAAACATAATAAGGCAAATGGAGGTATAAAGATAACCCACAGAATGGAATATTTACAAGAAAAACAAGAACAAAGCAAATTTTAAAAAGCGAGCTGAATCTGTTCAAGGAATTTATGCTTGATGCCAAATCTCTTAGAAGCATTGGAAAACACATTCAGAAATTAATCCACCATCATTATTTCTCAACCAAATTATATTTCTTATTTTTAAACATGTTTAAGTTTCTTTTTGATTTTTAATTGTAAAATAATATGTGTCTGTTATAAATTTTAAATACTAAGGGAACATAAATAAAAGTTGATTTTCTTGCCCACTCACCCCCATATCACACACTTTCAAGATAACCAGTTTATATGAACACACCACATACAACAGTTGGACTTAAGGTTTTACAAGACAACTGTCAGGAGAACCTTTGTCCAGCAGAGGAATAGACTTTTCTGGAAACAGCCTCTGAAAGAGTCTCCCTTGCGCCCTCTGTCGGACCATGTCCTCAGTGCCACAGGGTGAGGCCACTCTTCTTGATTCATTTCAGCAGAGAAGCAGAGGTCCTGACTAATTTCACTTAGCATAATGTTCTCTAATTCTTTCCATTTCCCTACAAATGATGTGATTTTGTTCTTCTTTATGGCTGCATAAAATTCCATTGTGTACATATCCCATAGTTTTGTAATCCATTCATCTGTTGATGGATACCTTGATTGGTTCCAAAGTTTGGCAATTGTGAATTGTGCAGCTATAAACATAGACACACATGCATTGGTCTGGTAGTTTGGTTTCTGGTCTTTTGGGTAGATGCTTAGAAGTGGTATTGCTGGGTCGTATGGTAGGTTCATTCCCATTCTTCTGAGGATCCTCCATACTGTTTTCCAAAGTGGTTGCACTAATTTGCACTCCCACCAGCAGTGTATTAGAGTTCCTGCTTCTCCACATCCTCGCCAGCATTTGTTATTGTTTGTGTTTTTAATGTTTGCCATTCTTATTGGGGTTAGTCAGGCACAAAGAGTGAAAAGTCGGATGTCCGCCTTAATATGTGGAAGCTAGAGAGGAGGAGACTTAGAAGGGACACCAAACAAAGAAGGGGAAAGCTTTAGATAAACAAAGAACATGACCTATCTGAGGGAGTTGGGAGGGGGGTGGAGGGTAACACACTAAAGCGCAGGAGGTATACATCCAAACTTATAAAACTCAAATCACTGTGCAAAGCACTAAAGGGAGGGAACGGGGTGGGATTTGAGGGAGGGCAAATCGGGCAATGTGTGCATGTATGACTCTTATAGCCTAACACCTATTAAATGTATAATTACA
>PVJS01062142.1:0-10812 GCA_004027185.1 Glis glis | reverse complement strand
AAAAAAAAAAAAAAAGAAGTAGGCAGCTGAAATGAATAGACACTTCACGAAAGAAGAGATACAAATGGCCAATAGATACATAAAAAAATGTTCAACATCATTAGCAATCAGGGAGATGCAAATCAAAACTACTCTAAGATTTCATCTGACCCCAATAAGAAAGGCAATCATTAAGAAGTCAAACAACAACAAATGCTGGCGAGGATGGGGGGAAACTGGGTCTCTTCTACACTGTTGGTGGGATTGCAAGCTAGTTCAACCACTATGGAAATCAGTGTGGAGATTCCTCAGAAAACTGGGAATGGACCCACCATATGATCCGGCTATACCACTACTGGGTATCATACCAAAGGGATTCAAACCAGAAAACAACAGTAATATATGCATACCCATGTTCATAGCAGCACAATTTACAATAGCCAAATTATGGAATCAACCTAGGTGTCCATCAACAGATGAGTAGATTACAAAATTGTGGGAAATACACACAATGGAATTCTACTCAGCAATAAAGAAGAACAAAATAACATCATTTGCAAGAAAGTGGAAGGATCTGGAGAACATTATGATAAGCAAGATCAGTCAATCACAAAAAAAGAAGGGACATGCGTTTTCTTTAATATGTGCAACCTAAGGAGTAGTAGGGTCACACAAGGGACTCCGGTTGATAATGGAGAACCCTCAGCGGAACAAGGGACGTGGTACAAGGGAAGGGGGAGGGCAAGAAAGAAGTGAATTAATGGAATTACTATCATAAACAATATGTACATGTGAAAATATACAAACATTATTCTTCATACTTCATACGGGTGGGGGGAGACAGGGGGCATTAAGAGCTGTGTGCATATATTTTAACATCAAGTAGATATTCATTGCAATGTAAGATCCCAATGCACCAATAAAAGCACGTTAAAAATAAATAAATAAATAAATAAAAAGTAAAATAGGATCGGGGTATAGCTCAGAGGTAGAATGTCCCTGGGTTCAATTCCCAGTTCAAAAATAAATAAATAAAATACATACTCAAAAATAAATAAATAAATATAAGTAAATTGCCACTTTAAGGAAAAAATGATATTTCACTTAACAGGGTGTTGCTAATTTTCCTCTATTGCAAATGAAGCTTTACATTTCTCCCTTTGCTAGTTTAAAGTCATCTATAATGTCCTATATTTCGTGAAAGATTAATTTAATATAATTTAATACCCAATTAAAAGCCATAAGTACATAGTATTTACTATACTATGTATTCATAATACATTTATAAATACATAGGATCTTATGGTATTATTGAATTGTGTAAGATATCTATGTACATATGGAGAAAAAGTAAGTTGGATTAGTGGTTCTCAAAGTGTGGTCCCATACCACAAGCAAAACCATTACTTGGTATCTGTGAGAAATACAAATTACTGTGACCCATTCAAAACTTGTGTCAGAAACTCTGGGTTGAGTACCAGCAATATGTATTTTGGGAAAGAAGAAAGTCGGGTATAATGGCACATGCTTGTAATTCCAGGACTTGGGAGGCTGAGACAGGAGGATTGCAGGTTCAAGGCCATCCTCAGCAACTTAGGGAGGCCCTCCGCAACTTAGCAAGACCCTGTTTCAAAATAAATAAAATAATAAAAAAAAAAGAAGACGCAAGAAAGAAAAGAAAAAAGAAAGGAAGAAAGGTCCTAATTTACAGTGCTTTCCTAGTTTCGTGGCATAAATATTATCATGGCGATCATTTTCAAGATACAAAGTTCGCATCCCTGAAAGCCCAGTTGGGAAGTGAAGTCTGCCACTGCCCTCAGGTGATTCTGATGGCAATCACCAAATTGGCCCACAGATATTGATCTGTAGTTTTCTTTTCTTGAGCTGTCTTTATTTGGTTTTGGTATTAATGTGATGCTGGCTTCATAGAATGTATTTGGGCGAGTCCCGTTTCTTTCTATTTGATGGAATAGATTGAGAAGTATTGGGATTAGATCTTCTAGAAAGGTTTTATAAAATTTGGTTGGGAAACCATCTGGACCTGGGCTTTTCTTTGGTGGTAGGCTCTTTATTGCTCTTTCAATCTCTTTGATTGCTATTGGTTGGGTTAAATTTTCTATATCTTCTTGATTCAATTTAGGAAGGTTATATGTATCTAGGAATTTGTCAATTTCTTCTAGGTTATCCATTTTGTTGGAGTATAGTTTTTCAAAGTAGTTTTTGATGATCCTCTGAATTTCCACATTGTCTGTGGTAATATCACCTTTTTCACCTCTTATTAATTTGGGTTGATTCTCTCTTTTGGTTAGGTTGGCTAGTGGTTTGTCTATCTTGTTTATTTTTTCCAGAAACCAGCTTTTGATTTTGTTGATATTTTGCATTGATTTTTTTGTTCTCTATTTCACTGATTTCTTTTTTTCTTTTTTTCTTTTTGCAGTACTGGGGATTGAAGCCAGGGGCATTCTACCTCCTAGCTACACCCCTAGCCCTATTTTGTATTTTTTATTTTGAAACAGGGTCTTGCTAAGTTGCAGAGGGCCTCACTAAGAAGCTGAGGCTGACTGTGAACCTGCTCTGATTTTAATGATTTCTTGTCTCCTACTGGCTTTGGGATTAGACTGTTTCTGCTTTTCAAGGCTTTGAGGTGTGTCATTAGGTTGACTTAGTGTTTTCTTGTTCTTTGTATGTGAGCACTCAGTGCTATGAATTTTCCTCTTAATACTGTCTTCAAAGTGTCCGAGATATTTTGATATGTTGTGTCTCTATTTTCATTTGTTTCTAGGAATTTCCTTATTTCTCCCCTTATTTCTGCTATGACCCATTCCTCATTCAGCAGTGTGGTATTGAGTCTCCATGTACTACTTTCTCACCCTGCACAAGAGTAAATTCAAGATGTATGAAAGACCTGGAAATTAGACCAGAGACCTTCCAGCTACTGGAAGAGGGCATAGGACCAACACTCCAACAAATAGACACAGGTAAAAACTTCCTCAACAAGACCCCAAAGGCACAAGAAATTAAAATGAGGATTAATACGGGGGATTGCATTAAACTGAAGAGCTTCAGTGCAGCAAAGGAAACTATCAAGAACCTCAAGAGAGAGCTGACAGAATGGGAGAAGATCTTTGCCATCAATTCCTCTGATAGAGGGCTAATATCTAGAATATACAGAGAACTCAAGACACTTACCACCAAAAAAACCCAAACAACCCAATCAAAAAATGGGCAAGTGAACTAGACACTTTACAAAAGAAGAAATACAAATGGCCAATAAATATATGAAAAAATGTTCAATATTATTAGCAATCAGAGAGATGCAAATCAAAACTACCCTGAGATTTCACTTAATCCCAATTAGAATGGCAATCATTAAAACCACAATAACAAATGCTGGTGAGGATGTGGAGAAGTAGGAACTCTGATACACTATTAGTGGGATTGCAAATTATTGCAACCACTTTGGAAAACAGTGTGGAGGATTCTCAGAAGACTGGGAATGAACCTACCATATCATCAAGGTATACCACTACTGGGTATCTACCCAAAAGAATCGAAACCAGACTACAATAGTAATGCATGCATATCTATGCTTATAACTACACAATTCACAATTACCAAACTATGGAACCAGCCAAGATGTCCATCAACAGATGAATGGACTACAAAACTATGGGATATGTACACAATGGTATTCTACTCAGCCATAAAGAAGAACAAAATAATGTCATTTGCAGGGAAATGGATGGAACTGGAGAACATTATGCTAAGTAAGATTAGTCAGTCACAAAAAGTGAAAGGTCAAATGTTATCCCTCATATGCGGAAGCTAGGGAGAAATTGGGACATAGGAGGGACTCCAGACAAAGGAGGAGAAACCTTAATTGAGTAAAGGAGGGGACTTAACTGAGGGAGATGGGAAGGAGGAAGAAAACTTGAAGAGGGAAACACCGCAGTGGATATGATTTGCATACACAAACTTATCAAAGCCAATCACTGTGCTGAGCATGGGAAGGAGGAGTGGGGGAGGGAATATGGTGGGAACTGGGGGAGGGCTCAACGAGTGCATGTATGCCTCCATCGCCCTGAACTTCAACAAGATGTATGAATGCAATGCACCAATAAAAAACTAAATAAAATTGACCACAGCTGCTCCTCTACATAAGATGGGCTTACATCTTGATAAACCCATCGCAATATGAAAATAGTGCAAGTCAAGAATGCATTTAATACATCTAACCAACTGAACATCATAGATTTGCAACAGAGTCTGCTGTAGAGTATCATTTCCTTGCCCTTGAGATTATGGGGCAGCCTGGGAGCTGTGGGTCCCTACTGTGGCATAGCGTCATGGGTTTCTCATACTGCACATTCTTAGGGTACAAAAGATTAAAATTCAAAGTATGGTTTTCTGAATGCATATCACTTTCACCCCATCATAAAAATGAAAAATCATGTGGAATGATCTTAAGCCGGAGGCTGGCTGTGCAGGGAAGTGAGTATGAACACAAGCCTGGACATCAGAGAAGTCGGGGGTTGAATAATGTCTTTCCACTTTATTAGGTTACTCATTTAATCTTGGGCAGGTTACTTATCTACTATATTGTTTGATTTTCTTTTCATAAACAGGTTCAATTAAAATGTCTAATTCTTGGTGTAAGATCAAAGAAGTTAATTTGAATACAGTGAAGTTCCATCTTATAGACAAGTTCTAAAGTCAACATTTAAAGCATAATTGTCTGTAGAACAAAATTATCCTTCCAGATTCCTTAAGCATATCTAGATGCATGAGACAGCCCTTCTTTCCTCTACTGCAGAAAAAGACCTCTGTTTCTTCATTCAAGCATCAGGTAGAGCCTTTAGCTTGTATTCCCATATTACGTTGTATGAAATTGCTTATTTTTTAATAGCAAATTAACACACAGGTCATTTTGTGGGTGGTCTGTAAAATAAGACAATGAAGGTACAGATAATTCATACCTCATAGTTTTGGATCATTTTTGGGCTTATTGAAATTATTTTTTTTCTATTATTATCATCACTATTGTTGGTATTTTTATTATTATTATTATTATTATTATTATTATTATGTTCATCTCTCTTTTAAGGAATACAGAGAACAATTGTTAAAATGTACTTAATTTATATCCAGGCATTTGGACGTTTTATCCTAAAATATTTGACACAGTTTAATCAATACTATTTTCTCGTAATTTAAGTAACACATAGTAGGTTTTCCATAAGTACTTTGCTAACATTATTATTATTCTTTTCTTAGTGGAGTCATCTTACTGGAAATATAAAGCAAAAGTTGGGGTATAGCTCAGTGGTAGAGTGCTGGCCAAGCTTACCTGAGGCCCAAGTGCTCCATTCCTATCACACACACACACACACACGCACACACACACACACACATCGAGAATGAATAAACACTCTCAACAGTTCTTCACAGACCCTCCTCACCACCCTAAAAAGAAAAAAAAAATGTAGGAGCAGTGGAGATGAAAAGCATAACACATCTCCAGGCTTCTGCCTACTCCTTGAGTTAAGTTAGTACATTTTTTAGAAGTAGGTCAGTCCACTTTAGTTTTACTACTTTCCTGCAACAACTTTATCTGTCTTACAGTCCAAGTTTCTCCAGAGTATCCTCTTTTCTATATTTCATCCCAATACTGCCAGCTGCATAAGATCTCGTACCAAAATAAATAATTCCTCTTTGCTCTGACACTTCTCCTACTCAAATATGTGTTCAAGTTAACCTCTCCCCCCTTTAGCTTAGCTATAAATACCCATTCCCTCTAATCTTTCCTGATAAGACAGCCCTCTAAACAATTTTGGTCCTCTCATTTCAGAGTTAAATCCAATACATTCTGTAATTTAACTCTCTTATGTGAGAGATGACTGTCCAGAATGTAATGCATTTTCATCTGAATTGGAAGGTTTAGGGGGCACACTTAGGAAACCACTCACTACTGTAAATGCATAATGAAGATTAACCTGAAAGACATGGATTTTATCTTGATATATATTCTGAAGCTCAGTGGTGTTTGAACTCTTTTACTTCCTGTGTACCTAAAAGCAAAAATACATTTTTTTATGGCCTCTTAAGAATTAATGAAGCTTCTGATATCCATCATCTTTGAGCAAAATCAATAAGCCCCAGGTTTTTAAGACTGCTGTAATGCTCGTCAGAGATATTAGCTATTTGGATGTTTCTATCACTGGAATCGGCAGCTTATGTTTCTCAAGAAACTGAGAGGCCAACACGCCAAGGAAGCTTCTGTAGTAATTAGCAGTGCTTTATAAAGATATGTGTATGCGTTTCTTGTTATAAAGAGAAGTCATTAGACATGTTCATTGATGATTTATATTCCAGATCACCAAAACATAAACATTATGATATCCAGCGACAATGACTTCTTGAATTCTATATCATTTCAGCAGGAATTTGAAATTCTTTATTTTTGTGTGTTTTGTTATCATAACATAGAGCATTCCCTTTAAAAAAGAAAATATTTTACTACCCACCAGGAGGCTTGCATATTGCCATGTCTACTTGTTAAGGTAACAAATAAGGAAAGAATTTAGATTACCAGCTTGTCCTCTATATGTTTTAACAAAAAAAATAAATACCTGTTAATTTAATCATGATGCCTAGTCTGTAAATTTTTAACCCAATAAAATAATTTATCAAATCTCTGAATGCAAACTAAAAGAAAAGATTTTCTGGGAGGTGCATTGAGGAAAATAGGAGAAGGCAAGCAAAAGAAATTCTAATTGCTCACTTCACTTTTGTGCCTAGATGGCTTCTGAAAAACTTCAATGGAAATCTAGGATTCAAGGAACCATGATTATTAACCATCATCTAAAGTACTGTGCACACAAGGGAATTTTACTCGCCCATGAAGAATAAAACTATTTCATCTGCAGGAAAATGGATGAAACTAGAGAATATTATGCTAAGTGAGATGAGTCAGTTGAAGAAAGTGGAGAGTCGAATGTTTCCTCTCATACGCGGAAGCTAAAGAAAAAAATAGAAAACAAAAGGGACTTTAGATAATTGAGGGGAGTGGCTAGTGGAATAAAGAAAGGGGAAGGGGGGAGGGAAGCAGAAGGGAAAGGGGAGAACTGGTGAAAGAAACAGCTGAAATTATGCTGTGCCCATGGAAGGAGGCATCACTACCTAGAAGGGTGGGGATCATGCTAAGGGAATCATGCCAAGTCCTGTGTGTATGTATGAATTTGGACCTCACTAAGATGTATAATTACAATGCACTAATGAAAGTATGAAAATGAAATAAAGTACTGTGCACAGCCTGAAGTGGCTGACATAATCTTGTCATTGACTGACTTTCTGATCTTGTTTTCTACACGGTCCTTCTCACAAACACAAACTACATTCGCCTCTTTGCTGTTCTTGAAACATTCCAATCACACTGCCATGCCAGAGACGTCATACTTGTCTCCTTGGCCTCAAACACGGTTCCTCAGATGTTCTCATGGCTAATTTCTTGATTTAACTGTTTCATGCTTTGTCTCCAGTATTTCCTTTTAAGAGTGGCCTCCCATGAACAACACATTTTAAATGACACCTCACTACTTTGTACTCCATTAATGAACTCTATGTTTCATTAAGGTACAGGTATTGAGGATGAAGGCTTCATATCTTTTTCATATCAATGTATTCCCTGTGCCTGGGCTATTGCCTGGCACAGAGCAGGTGCTCATAAAGCTATAATCACAGAATCATATTTGCATGAATAGTTGTACACTGTTGGAGGAATCTGGGCAAACAAGCCACTTATTATCTATCTACCTCTTTATGTATGTATGTATGTATATGTATGTATATATATGTATGTATATATATAGTGGATATATTCACATATTTGTCTGCCTCTGTGAACTCTAATATGTCTTAACATACACACTTGGAAAAAAGGTCACTTCATTTAGGTACAGTTTACATACTAAAAAACACTTCCTTTCTAAGTGAAAATTTTAATGAGCTGAAAATGCACTCATCTATTCATCACTGCAGTTCATAAACATCATGTCGCCATTAATTCAAACTGCATGTGGTCCTTTCTAGCTAATCTCTACACAATACCTGATTTAATATGACTACTCTTCTATTGTTTCTATGGATTGTACTTTTATTTTTTAGAGGTTCACTTAAATGGGATAATAGAACATGCATTCTTATGGACTGGTTTCTTTCAATCACACAATATTCTTGAAACTTATGCATGTAGCTGTGTGTTTGTAATTTATTACTTTTTGTTGCTTAGTAGTATTCCACGGCGGTTAATATTTCACTTTCATTTAATACTTTCAACAGTAAAGGGCATGAGAGTTGTTTACAGTTTGGGTTCATTATGAATAAATCTGTTGTGAACATTCATGTGTCAATCTTGTATGGATATGTTTTGAAGTTTGAGTATTTCAGTAAGAGGATGCTGAGCCAGTGTTGGGAGTGCAAAAGCTTTAATAAAAGGTAACACCTGTGAAATATTGAAGGTGGCTGTGGGGGGATTATGTAAGAAAATGCCTCAAGCTCTGGTGCAGATACAAAAGTTGTAAAGTAGAGGAAATCACGCAGGAATAGGCAGAGAAAGCCACAAATTATAATGGAGATCTGAAGCGGTTTTGGGTAGCTCTACAGAAATCACTGGCAAGAAGATTGGTGCTAAAGGGAGTCATGCTATATTAACTCAGTTATTCTCAGAAGAAAAAGCCAAAATAGGGTCAGAAATATAAGGAATTTACAGGGAATGCTGCATAGAATGTCAAGATATTTTTAACTTTTGCCTAGACTTGATCAAAAATTGTTTCCATGTCAACCAATATATTGGCCAGCACAGAATTCTTAGATATGGCTTATATGTGCTTCTAAAACTTCTGGATGCCTAGCAGAAAAATTGCCTCCTTCACTGTGGCAAAGAATTCACAACTTAGGGAATGTTTCTCGATTATAACAAAGATCTTCTGGATACAATAGTTAAGAAAACAGGAGAGGTTAAGTATAAGAAATTCTAATTGTTATAGCATGCCCTTGCCAACTGAATGTCTAAAAAGATTATTGGTGGTAGAGGCTCATAAATAAGTATAAGATTTATAGTCAAATTTCTTGAGTCCACATATCATATCAAAGCCTTCTGCATGCTAGCCACTCACTCATCCTGCCCACTTACAATAATGTCATGGATTTAATGGCTCAATGTGATTTCTAAATCTCCTCTGAATATTATGAGAGAGCAGATTTATCCAGGTCCGGGGCAAAACTAAATGTGTACTGTTGTCCATTCTATGAAAATACAAATTAATCATTTTTTATAATTTTGTTTTGATTATTGGTTTTGTCTTGATCAGTTATACTCAGTTATAATGTGTACAAGTACTTTCCCCATTTTAGATGTATAACTAAATATATTTTGATAAATACATGTAGTCAGATAGTGATTATAACCAAGATGTATATTTTCTTAACCACAGAATGTTTCTTCATTTCCCCTTGGAACTGAATCACATTCCCCCCCATTTAGCCCTCAGTAACCACTGAGGTTACTGAGTTTGATAATTTGGTTTCTGTCATTCTAGACTTTTCCTAATGAAGGAATCACTTCCATTAACATTATGTACATGTGTGAGAAGATCGATGTCAATCTCAATATCCTGTATGAGGAAACAGGGGTGTGGGGAGGGAAGCCCACCAAATGTTGTGTGCATGTAAGTCACTATCAATATAAACTACATTATGATGTGAGACTATAATGCACCAATAAAAGTATAAAAAAACAAATGGGATAATATATTACTTAGTGTGCTGAGCATCTTCCAGTTACTATAAAGCTGTTGAGAGTAATCCGTGTTGTTGACTTTCTTTTTATTGTTGAGTAGTATAGCGTTTTCCTAATATAATACATTTTTTGTCAGTATCATAATATGTTTAAGGATTTTCCAAAACTTAGATGGTTTTCTATTTCTGACTTTTAAGGATGAAGTTGCAATGAAAATTTACATGCAAATCTTTGTAAAGACACATGCTTTCATTTATCTTGTGAAAACACTGGAGTGGAATTGATGGATCAAATGATAAGTACATATGCAACTTTATAATGACATTCTAAGCCAGGCGTGGTGGGGCACACTTGTAATCCCAGTACTTGGGAGGCTGAGACCGGAGGATCCAAGTTCATGGCCAGCCTCAGCTACTTAGTGAGGCCCTCCACAACTTAGCGAGACCCTGTTCCCAAATAAAGAATAAAAAATAGGGCTGGGGGGTGTAACTTGGATGTAGAATGCCCCTGGGTTCAATCCCCAGTACCGCAAAAAATAAATAATAATAATGACATTCTAAACATTTTCCTCATTATATATGAGAGCTCTCCTTGTGCCCTCTATTCCACAGGGAGAGGGGTTTATAAGCTCAGCTACAGAAGCAGTGACGTTATCAGCTCAGCTTGCTTTGTCCCATGATATGGCGGGCATCCCACGGAACTCGGCATGCAGGCAAGAAAGCAGTTTTCTGTAGATAGCAATAACTTGTCCTAATTCCCAGCGTACATGATAAAAAGCCAGCATCCTTTGAGATAATACATATCTGGACATTCCAGAACAGACTCACTCTCATTTTTCCCTTGGCTTAGAGAGAAGGACTTCAGGGACATGGTTCTTTACTGTTCTACTTTTTTCCAAGGATGATGTGACAACCATCTATCTATCCTCCCTCTTAAACAGGATGACTATCCTTTTTGTTTGTTTGTTTGTTTGTTTGTTTTTTGCGGTACCGGGGATTGAATGCAGGGGCGTTCTACCTCCGCGCTACACCCCCGGC